>JAOCNB020097396.1:0-11625 GCA_026546465.2 Palythoa caribaeorum | reverse complement strand
TGATGTTGACGATGACGATCCGAGACGATGGCGATACCGAGACGGTGACTATAACGTTGACGATTACAATAAAAATCTGGGATGATGTCGTTGACGATGACGATAAAGATCCGCCGAGACGATGACGATATGGAGATGATGAAGATGATGTTGACGATGACGATCCGAGACGATGGCGATACCGAGACGGTGACTATAACGTTGACGATTACAATAAAAATCAGGGATGATGTCGTTGACGATGACGATAAAGATCCGCCGAGACGATGGCGATATGGAGATGATGTTGACGATGACGATAAAGATCCGAGACGATGGCGATATCGAGACGGTGAAGATGACGTTGACAATGACGATAACGATCCGAGACGATGGCGATATCGAGACGGTGACGATGGTAACGATACCAAAACTCTCAATTTCTCTACAGTTTCGGGGAAAGAAATTTTTACTGCCTCTGTCAATTGTGGAAAAAGGAAAACACTCGATTTCATAAAAAAAGTCCTGTTTCGCATCGTCGTTGCACACAAGTTTCAGCTAAAAGTTTCAACGTGTAACAGCTGCTTAACTTAAGAAGATTATTAAATTTTTATTTCTCGGTGTATTTAAAAAATGCGATTTCAGGACATCTCCAGAACGGGCAAGCCGGAGTTTTATTAGAATTCACAACTCAATATCGATTGTGATAAAATCGTAATTCTTATGCAGTTACTCAAGCTTTCTTTAGTAGTTTTGTGTGCGGCATTTGTCAGTTTCCGTAAATTGACAGCAAGATCTCTTGTATTGTTATACCTAGTCGCACAACCCTTTTTAAAAGTTTTTTATGCCCCCGCTCTAGGTTAATATAAGGTAGATATCAGTCAGAAGAGAAATTCCCCATGGCGGAAAAGATATACAAGAAAAGGAAATACGCACAACGTTTGCCATCATTTTTTAATCTTTTTCTCAGTTACCACTGTTACTGTATAGTTATACTTTTTTATGTGATTATTGCTCGGCGAAAATAAAGCTTTTTTAAGTAGATGTGAGGACCTGATTATATGGAACGGGCTAGCCCGGTTGAGCGGGCTGAAAGCACAACTTTAGCCCGGTATTATACATGATACGAGCTGGCCCGGCCCGGCTACAAAGTTGGCCGGAGTTTTGTATTTGTTTACAATATGGAGTGAAACTGCTGAAAAAGCATTCGTTGACTCGTCAAAGCGAGGCCGGGCCAGCCCAGTTGTGCAATTATATGAAAAATTTTAAGCCCGGTTTGCCGGGATCCCGGACGGTTGTCACCGAGATCTCGGAAAACCGGGCTGAAAATTTTTCCATGTAATCGCGAGTCAAATTTTTACAGATTTTATGCGGATAGCCGGGATCTCGGTGGAAAAACTGAGCCCGCTCAACCGGGCCAGCCCGTCTCATATAATCGGGGCCTGAATCTTTAAAAGCGATGCAAATTTCCAAATATTTACAAATTTAGTATTGCTTGGGGTAACTTGCTATTAAAATCAGTTGCTATTTTAGGAAAATTGCACCTGCCGCATGCACCAGTTCTCTTTACTCACTTAGGAATATACTTGAAAACAGGATATTAGAAACAAGAAATTAAAAACCGCAAAGGCGTAAAGATCTGTTAAAACAGTCATTTTGAACAACATAAATGTTTGAATTTTACTGAGAACTGATAATTTTAAACAGTACTTTCTAATTTCACTTGAATCACTATATCAATGTTGCTTGGTAACTGTCTTCTAACAGCACTATTTCATAAAATATAGACGCGGTTCAACTTCATTTCTAGAGCAAAATAAATGGATATCGTATTTTCATTTGTCTCAAAAGAAAACAATGTGCTATCAAGAACAATAACAAAAAAGCTGTCTGCAAAACAAACCCTGTTTATCCGGTCGCTGATAACAACTATAGATGCGTCATCTTCAGTGGTCTCTAAAATATCACAAGCATTGAAGAAGATTGTCTTTCTTGGTTAATGCAGTGTTTGTAATAATTAATATCACCTTGGTTTTTCAAGAAGCACAGCAACAGTTTTTGAAAGTAAGTTGCAACAGGATTGAATACCATAAATTGTTAGCCTCGAGCACTGGTATTGTTATCTTTAGAAATAACACCCAATGTTTTTTACTATAAACAAACGAAACTTGTCTTTGGAACAATATTTAATTATTTCGTTTTCGAATAAATTGATAAAGATTAGACTCATACTCTTAGCCTTTCAACGTTGCCTTCATAAGACTTTCAAACTGACGTTTGTCAATACGTAATTACTGCATGGGTTTGTTTTTATTTTTTTCTATAAGTGGATTCTGAAAAAATCTTATATAGTTAAATTGGGTTTTAATTCTATGCTATAGTTTTGAGAAGCATTCGTTCAAGATAAGAACGCTTATTTGATTGCTATCCGCCCTGACAAATAACGTTTAAAACTAAGGCGACAACTAAGACCTTCAGTTCTTCTTCACCTTCCCATTTCGAACTAAGTCGTAATAGTTCTAAAAACGATAATATTCTTTTAATTTGCTTTAGTTTCGTAGCTGTAGTCGCTTTTTTATTTTCTTGGCGGCATCAGTAATATTTGGGCGGAAAGTTTTATGTTCCTGGCTATATAGGAAGGCAAACTTTAGCATTATTGAAAAGAGCTTTTTACTCTTTATTCAAAAACTAAAGCTGCCTTATTGATCCGTAAATATAACATCGACAGTTCTTTAATCTGTCAATGCCCTTTTCTTGATAACATTTGATAATTGCAAGTTGCAGTATGTCAAACCTTTTTAATTTCATTTTTACTGATCCGATATCAAAAATATTTCGATAGGACAGTAAACTTTTAATTACTGATTTATAAACATATAGGTGAAAAGACTTGAAATACTATTCTAAGCTACTTGTTTTTCCCCGGGCTCGCCACCAAGCAGACAAAAAAAATTCTTACTGTTCGATTGCACCTGTCGGGTATACTCAACCGTAGAACAAATGGCTTTAAAATGGACTGTCTCCAATCTGGAAATTAAAACTTTTTAGTCTATAGTGAATACACATGGTAGAAACTAAAACACTATTTGCACGACACGCGAAAACTAATGAATACATACTCTTTAGAAGCGATTATTTAGACAGAGCTTTGAAAAATTTTTGTTTTTGTATTTATTAAGATTATTAAAAACAGCAAAATGACAGATCGAGAAATCTCGAGCCCTGCTGTGTAAGGGATACTAAAAATCACATAGAAATTTTACGGCAGATATATTTAATACGGTGAAAATATTGTCTTATAAGCCGAGAACTTTGTTTTAAAAAATGAAATCGTGAAGCCTGAAGGTGTCGGCAGACATCGAATTGATATCGCATGTTAAACAAATATGCGACTATTTTGAGCAAGCAGCAAAACTTTCGACAATAATTTTTTTCTTTTACCTTATTTCAGATCTCTTTTTGATAACAAAAATAAAAAAGTCATGTTATATATATAAGATGTTTTAACAGCAGTTTCCGTGGAGATGCGAGAGAATTGAGCCTTCAGCCGAAAAACTAAGCAGACACCTTACTTTAATGCACGCATATCATGATTTTCAATATCAATTTCTTTTCGCATTTGTTGTTTTAAAATCATCTCAAAATTAAACCTTGAAAAACATTAATTCTTAAGACACATAAAATTCTGAGTACATAACATCAAGCTTTCATCATTCGATAATAATTATTTAATCGAAAATAGAACTTCTAGTCTGGTTTTACTGAGTAAAATGTGTAAATTATTGGCTATTGGCTATATAACCCAAGTCGGTTACAATTATAAGCTTAGGTTTCTAAACGATAATGGTACGGCACACATTAAGTTAAGAAAACTGATCCAAGTGTCAGATTTGTTTATTAAGATTTGTGCAAATTTTTAGCTCTAAACGGATAAAAAACGAAAAAGGAAAAATAGAAATGCAGGTAAAAGAATTGAAATTCGCAAACAAAGATTTAGACATGTATCTCTATCAATTTTAAATGATGAATGCGTTCAACCTGTTACATAATTTGCTCAGTATAATTTTTGTTGAAATTTTCGTTTTGCAAAAAATGGAGAAAGCCGCTTTAGTATATACCAGAGAATGATATATGAGATTTCAGGTGGCTGAACAGATGAGCGAATATCCACAAAACAATTATTTTTGTGATGACCTATCAAATTAAGGCCCCTAAATGTTTAGTTAATTCATTTCTAATGGTTTCTAATGGCGAAAATCCTTTACTATTAAATATTCAATATTCAATTTCCTCGTTTAAAAAATTATTCAATCCTTTAAAAGGTAAAACATTCTGGCAACTTGGAGTCTTTCTCTAATTCAAGTTTGAACATAAAATGATGAAAAATTAACAATGTTTAACAGACCAGCTTAACTCCTTTAGAAAATTAACAATAATTTACAAGAACTGTGCAATTTGCAATTCATTTCAACTATAGCTGCTTGATGAAACCATAGCAACGGCACTTTGTCCGAGGCCTTTGTCTTTCTGCTTGAAAACCCGCCAGCTGCTTTTCGACGTAAAATGATTATTCAAATACAACAGCAAGAGTTGCTAAACACCCTGGCTTGGTCTTACAATAACAGGTTTCTTTATACCGAAGCGCGAGCCATTGTCCCTCCAAGCTAAAGACCACACGAGAAAATATGGCGAAGCTGTAATTCCCGGAGGGACCGGGCTTGACAAGTGCTGTTGTGGCAAAACAGATTGATCGCTGTTGAATTGAGTTGCAAACTTAACGAATATTTGTATATCTTTGTCTCGTAGCAATACCCGCGTATTCATCGAATCAACAGAAGGTTTAAAGTGACCAGTTGATAAGGGGAAATGGAGCGAATACTTACACAAAACCCTCCGCTTGAGAATAATTACACGGGACAACGGAAAGTGGACAAATAAAGTTTCCACGGGAAATTTGCTCTACGCCTTTAATTGGATATCATTCATTTCTTTAATCAGCTGAAGTTATCAATCTCTTTGGACATAGTAACAGGTTTGCAATGGACGTTCAACGGGCAAATTACAGTCGTGGATATATTGTAGAATATCAAAATCGCTGTTTCGACAGCTGGCTTTTGTTACCGGCGCAAGAATTATGGAGTGACGGTTTGCGAGGTTTCCTGTATATTTTAGCTATGTTTTATGTATTCCTTGGCATTGCCATAGTTGCTGACATCTTTATGAGTAGTATTGAGGTAATTACAAGCAAAAAACGGAAGGTTCTCCGCTATGACCCCGAGAGAAGAGAGAAAATAGAAACTGAAATATTTTTCTGGAATGAAACCGTGGCAAATTTAACTTTGATGGCTTTGGGTTCGTCTGCTCCAGAAATCTTATTAGCTGTTATAGAAACAATTCAACAGTTGGGAAAAGAGACAGACGGAGATAGTCTTGGCACTTTCACGATTGTCGGTTCTGCTTCTTTTAATCTTTTCCTAATTACAGCAATTTGTGTTGTAAGTGTACCGGCGAATACCGTAAAGAAAATTCACGAGTTTGGAGTGTTCATGCTGACCAGCATCTGGTCAATGTTTGCTTATGTATGGCTTGTTATAGTTCTAAGATGGTCGTCGCCAAACGAGGTGGAAATATGGGAAGCTTGGGTAACGTTTGCGTTTTTCCCGCTGCTGGTTCTGACAGCTTGGTGTCAGGACAATAGCTGGTGGTACCATGGAAAAGGTCAAGTTGTTAGTGTGGAAGCGCCAAATGTAAGTATTGCATGATAAAAATACAGTGTCACACACACAGCGCGTTTATCTTGTCTTATATAAACAAATGAACACGGCTTAAGTCTTTAACAGGCCGAATACACACGAAATCGGCTTGTTGCACAGCTATCAACACATTAAGCTATTCCTTCTCAGTTTCAAGGAAAATTTGAAGGGCTATTAGTCCAAAACGAGGAAATTGCTTAATATTTGTCAGGGTTGATTATTCAATAACAATTTTAAGATTCGGTTATGAAGTGAAGCATCAAACAGACAGTGACAGACGAAAAGCATATTGTACAGATGTAAATAATGGCGGCGTGGTTAGCGCAGTGGTAAGATCTCTTAATTTCTGCCTTCCAACCACAAGGTCCCTGGTTCAAATCCCGGCTCAGCCGAATATTAAACATTCGTGTAACCTTCTTTTCTGCCAAAGTTGAATCAGGTTTCAATCGTCCCGGGGTCGGTAAAATGCTAGGGGCTAGCCACGCTGCGACAGATCAGTGACCCGTACAGGGGATCGAGTCAATTATATTCATCTGTAGTGAGCCACTTAGGCTCGTAAAAGGGTTTAATTTAGCTTATAGATGTAAATATATCCAACACAAGATCTTGTTATATTTGCCGAGAGGACGTGTACTAACTCGTTTGCATGACAACAACAATATATTTTTGTAGTGGTGGGTAATCGGTACTTAATTGTCATAAATTGAGTTTCCATAATGAAGTACTGATCACTGTGATTGTGAAATCATATTTACTACCTGCATTATGAGCGTATTGCAAACAAAGAACAAGTTATGATCAGCATTATATTGTACTTTTCAAGCGAATCAGGGGCGGATCTAGAAATTTCTTTAAGCCCGGACAAACAATAAAGGATTCTCGTGTCGTGTTTTCCCGAAAAAATTTCAAAAAGTAATTGTTCCTCCTTAAAAATGTTAATGTAGTATCACGCGTTTTATAAGTCTTATCACTCGCATTTACTGAATTGCTTTATTAATAGACGTTGGTCACGTGCTTAGATACCGCATAGCAACATGCAACTGGTGCTTTCACGTGTGGAAAGAAGCAAAGCGAAGCGAAGCGATAATTCATTAAATGTTTCGAGAATCGTCGACGTTTTGAAAGTAAAATTGCAACAAGAAGCCATTAAAAGTCAAGAAAAAATTAGAAAACTAACTTAGTGTATGGTAACCATGGGTGGACTAGCTCGAATGGTTCGTATGTTCCCTTCTAGTCCTTCCCCACTGCAATCACTTTTCTTTTCTTACTAGGACGTACTTAATTATTTCTTACGTAAGTTAAATTAAGTTTTCTTATCTATATTCTATGTATATTACTTATGTTTAAATAATGCAGTGAAAATGGATTAAATTAAATTAAATTAAAATCAAATATTATACGTTAGAAAAGACATTACGGGAGCCACACCTCAAATTTGGCTTCGGTTATGAGTGGTGCAACTGTAATCTGTAAAATAAACATTCAATTCTGATTTGCATTCCTGACATCAAATTTGTGATTGTTATGACTGCTGTTAGCTTTGTTTTAAGAAAGGCTTTTTTGCTTTTGTTTTCTGACGCATTTTCTTTAACTTCCACCTCCTACAAATATGAGAACCCTTCATCCTCCGGCTTAATTAAAAAATAATTTTTTAAGCCGCCCTTAACGATTTAAAACACAATGTGTTTCCCAGAGCCCGCGTTCCTTTTGGCCAGTGCCAAGCTCCGTTTTTTGCGTAGGTCCTTCATATATGGTACATTATGGTGGCGTAATGGGTTAGGGTTATAAGTATGCGCCACTATAATGTACCATATATGAATGACCAACCGTTTTTTGGTGCTGGCCAAAAGGAACGCCGGTTCTGGGTGCAAGATTGCAATAAACAGTTTTAACTACTGTTTAATGAGCATGTACATTGTGTTGTTAACTAAATGCCTTTTAACTTTATTAACAGGTCAGAGTTGTAGGGTTAACGGACAGCCCTAATCACGTGATGATCCATCGATCAATGGAATTACGAGCGTTGGAACAGCAAAGATTTAGGTAACGTTTATGTTACACGGTGCAACGCCTGCTGAAACTTGTTTCGCATCGTTGTTGCACACAAGTTTCAGCTAAAAGTTTCAACGTGTAATAGCAGCTTAACTGTTCAGAGTCAGAGTTCCTCCTTTCCTGTTATCCATTGTTCAGCAATTGTGTCGTACTCACTAACGTAACGCCATCGTCCCGGTGATGTTATCTCTTCTTCCAGTATCAGTCCGGGTTCATTGTAATGACTGTAGAATGTGAGGGTAACGGTGGCGCAGAGAGGCTTTCCTAGGAACAACTCTACGTTACTAGGGAGCCGCACGTAGAATGGTTCCTTGGTCATTCTTTGATCTTTGAGAATTTTCATATCGGGGTGATATTTCTCCTTTTGTCCCAAAATCACGTGCGCTTCTTTGATGTGGGAATAGGGAATGTCGTGGACCAGGTGGTATCCCAGAATTTGCAATCCTTCTGTTGAAGTATCGATTACAAAACGACGCCTCAACTTGAAGGGAGGTATCTTAAGATCCAGTTTATCCATCAATCCGATCATTACTTGGTCTATTCGCTCGTGCACTTCCAGTGCGCACATCTTGTTGAGGGGGGTCTTCTGAAGGTTACAAATCACCACTTTGGCCCCTCTCTTGATCATTTGTTCTGGAATATCTGCTGCCGGAAATACCCTTAGACTTGACCCAAGCACGATACATAAGTCGGCTTTTTTGGATGCGTTACAAGCTTTTGTCATCTCATCTTCTGGTAGAGCTTCACCAAAGTTGATAGTAGAGTCAACTAGAGGACCATAGCAATTTGAGTCGTCACAGTGGCGGCCAGTGCGGTGATCGTGAACAATCTGCGATGTGCGCGTACTAAAATCTCGCAGATATTTTCGCCCACACTTGGTACACTTTTCAAGGTTTGTGTTGCCGTGTATCTCGGCCAGCTGGTCGGACCTGTTAAGTGAGAAGACGAGTAGTTCAGTATTCTAGTGACTAAGGGCCTGTTTACATACGCCAGGTTAAACCTAACCACCTAAAGGCCGGCGCACACTTGGAGGAAACTGCCACGCGTGCCTTTGAGAACACTGGCACGCGAGGCAAATATCTCAACGTCTGCGGAAGGATATTGCTCTTTTGCTCGCCTCGCGTGGCGAAGCGCCGATTATCTGTTGTGTTTAACTTTTTTCATCGAGTGGCACAAAATTGCAATAAAAGGAGTACAACAACAGAAAGTTGGCTGCCAGAAGTTGAATGGCGCACCGTACGTCGTCATCTTTATTGTTGTTGTTGCTGCTTCAGCAGTCATGTGACTTGTTCAGGGAAGTTAAATGGTCAGTTTTCTAAATCAGTCGAGGAAAATTTCCCCCGACATCCGCAGACGTTGCAATTTTCGCCACTCGAGGAAAAAAAATCAAATACAACAGATAATCGGGGCTTCGCCACGCGAGGCGAGCAAAAGAGCGAAATTCCTCCGCAAACGTTGAGATATTTGCCTCGCGTGCCAGTGTTTCAAAGGCACGCGTGGCAGTTTTCTCCAAGTGTGCGCCGGCCTTAACTGATTCAACCTAGCACTGTCTAAACCGTGGATTTAACTTTGTTTTAGGTTTACATGCAAAAGTAGTAATGCGAGAAAGTCAGGTGCGATACTTTGTAGAAGTCGATGCCCAAGATGGCGTATAGTGGAAACAGAAACATTATTTGGACAACGTGAATTCTAGTGTTTGATACTTGTGCGGCAAACTTTGCTGCTCAAACGAAGATAAGATAAAGGTAAAGAAACCTTATTTTACGATGGTGACACATGTTAGTAACCTTGGTATAACTGATAAACTTGTGGCTCTCTGTACGCCCTTAACCCCCTCCCTCTGCCCGTACTCCGTTTTGAGGATATTTAAAGTTACAGAAACACGGATCAGAGGAAAGTCGAAATAGACGTTGGAGTCGCTGAGAATCGAACTTGGGACCACCAGCACAGAAGGCAGCGCACTTATCAACTGTGCTACACGCCTGCTCCTACAACATTATAAATTCATTTCGAAGATGTTCTAAAGAATCTGAATAAAGCTGACGTAAGAAATTCCGGATCATTACCACGCCAAGGTGTTGTTTCTTTAAGCGATTGTCACAATAGTCAAAAACTTGCCACACCAATTCAGTAAAGTAGAAAAAAAACAGTCTTGCAATTGTCTTATTCTTTTACTTTTTGTGAGCAGAGTTGGATCTGCTCCTTCAAGTCAACCAAATTTGTGCTGGCGGAAAGCAGTCTTTGACGATTAGAATTATGAATAGTATGTTATTCTTATTACAATATACGCTTTGTTTTATAAGAACAACGAGGCTCAAATTTGCCAAAATTTAAGAACATATTAAGAACAAGCTCAGGTTAAGGCTTGATAACTAGGAAAGTTTTTGTGGTAGAAAATTGACTAAAACTTAGCAATATAGGCAATAAGCATAAAACAAAAAAAAAAGATTCACTGTAAAGATTGCTCAACAAACAATGAAGGTAGTTCGCCTCTAAATTCAACCGTACACTACATGTGTGGCGCAATGCGTTTCATTTTCAAATACCTTGTTCTATTTTGTTCTTTTTTCATTAAAAACCATTCACAGAAATAAGAACAAATCGAGGCTGAAATCGCCAAAAAATTAAGTACAATTAGCCTCGTAAAAATTTACTGGTTCTTATTATAAAAAGCGTGTGCACTCTTTTTTTAAAAGAGCGTTTTCGTTTTAGGCCGAGGCTTAAATATTTTGCAGATTTTAGCCTAAAATGTTGTTTAAATGTTCGTAATATAATCATACGTATTTGGTGATATAAAAGTAGATCAAGTAGATAGACAGAGTAAAGGAGAAAACAGTGAGTCCTGCAAATTGCTCTTGTAAAGTGTCCATGTATTTTACTCCAGCTCTAGCTTATTCCATGATTTTGTGCCGTAATGTAACAAGATAAAGTTGTCGGCCATTCCTCAGTCTCAGGTGTGTTCTTAGCATGTTCTTAAATTTTGGCCGATTTTCACCCTGACGATATTATAAAAAAGGTTCTTATACAAAAATAGAGTTTACAAAGCCTTAGGCGTGACTGCACTACACTTTTCATGTTGATGTGAAAGATTAACTTACGTTATCCCGCTGCGAAGATGGAGACCATCGATGTTTTGTGTGATGGTGAACTTGATAAGACCTTCCTCGTGCAGCTTAGCTAGAGCCATGTGGGAAGTAGAAGGAACCGCTTTCTGTATGTTGCTCATAATACCACTGCTTCGGCTAATCGACTGCCCTTTAGCTCGCAGCTCCCACATGCCCGGCCCAGTCTTCAAAACTGTGTTCATTGAACTTCGGAAGTCTGGGATACCTAATAACGTAGTGAATGAAAGAATCTTAAACTATAGTCCACTGCACCATCCCCGGATAGAAATCAGACATTAGGGCTCAAAGTTTGCCGTTTTTTTCAGGTACACTTGTGCGACAGGTTTTCACTTTTTAGGCACCTAGTCTAAATTTTAGGTGCACAGCTGAAAATCGTAGATGCACCACACTTACAGACACAGTTTGTCTTCCAAAACACTCAACTTTACATGCACATACGAGACAAGATGACCATACAGCCTTACAAAACAATTTTTAACATACATACGACACATTTCGAACAAATGGTTCATATGGTTCACAAACAGAGAGAAAAACGCTTATGTGTTTAAGAGGAAATATTATCAGAACAAATGCTGGAAAAAATCAGACGCCCCGAGCGGGAATCGAACCTATGACTCACTGATTTCATGACTGGTGCTCTACCACGGAGCTACCGAGGCAACTACAGTGGGGAGAAAGCTCAGTGGTAGAGCACCAGTCCTGAAATCAGTGAG
>JAOCNB020097366.1:0-11625 GCA_026546465.2 Palythoa caribaeorum | reverse complement strand
TGAACCACAGTTCTTTTAAACCTGATGATGGTCAAGTCGACCGAAAACGTTCGTAAATTTTATAAACATCTTTTAACATTTATAGCCAAATTTTTAAAATATTTTGAATTAATTTGACCAATTCAGAGAACTTTGTGAGACAGTACTACTGTTACTTAAAGTTTTTGCACTGCTAACTACTACAAATACAAGGTAGCCCAAGTACATGCCTCTTAAGGCATCTTGTTGAGCAGTTAGATTACGAAGACTGTTATGTTCGGATGAGCAGTATAGAGGCCCATTTAAACGGACGCAAAAAGTGCCATCATTGTTAGACCAACTTTGCCGGTCACAGAACAATAGAAATGTTGGAACTTGTTGTACCCAAAGTCTGGTCAGACTTTCAAATTATACGCAACAGCATTCAATAAATCACAACTAGTGCTAACCTGCCATGCAAATGGCGCAACATGGCTCAACAATGTTGCGTTTTATGCAATACAATACAATACAATACAATACAAAGAGATGATTAATCGAGCGCGAGGTCTGTACGGAAAAATATCAGACCGAGCTCTTGCCAGTACGGACCAAGCACATCGAGGTTCGTACAAAAAAGACCGAGGTCTGATATTTTTACACACAGGCTGAGCAAGCGAGATTAATAATTTGTTTATTATGTAACTTTTGCTACTTCCGGTAATTTATCCTATGCCTACGTCTACAGTAATCATTGGAACTATCCGACAGTTTTCGGATGATCGGAAGTACTTTAATATCGTTTTTTAAGTAATTTTGCGAATTTTTAAAATTTTCTGAAAATCAACATCCGTGAAATCGGTTCGAACTCGTGTGTATAACACATTTTGACAGACCGCGGGAGAACCATTCATAATGCAGGAAATTGCATAGTCATACAATACAACTGAATACAATACAATACAATCAACTTTATTTCACGAGGGTGACATATTAACGGTGTTGTTGGTCAACAATGTTGTGTTTGTTTGCATGGGGCTTTAGACCGTGAAGGAGATTAAATTATGAATACAATCTGTTTTTATTTATTCTATAATATTTCCAGTTTAGATTCATTAAAAATTACATGCTAATCAAATTTAAGCTGGCTTTCGGTCTAAAAATTAGCTTTATCTCACTAAACCAAAGTTTATAAAAACCATAATATAACGCAATACATCTTTATTAGCATTTTACTTTGTGTTGTAAGTTTTAATACATGATATGTTTCAAAACAAGGAATATCTCTTGTTAATTAAAGGGAATGCCTAGAGCCTAATTGAACCGGAGGTCTTAAATACCCAGCTATTTCAGTATATTTAAAAGTGTGATGGGCCTGTGTAAATTATTTTTACGTAACAATTTCTTGTTAGGAGCCCTACCTTGCAGGAATCGACTACAATTGCGTTGCACCGGGGAAAAGGTAAATGTATTCATAATATTTGTTAGTTAGTGTTCTGTATTTGTATCTAGACGTTTAAATAATAGTTTGAAAGTTTGTTACTATTTGTTGTTTTTCGTTTTTGCGTCAAACAAACGTTGACACGTGACAGGAAGATGGCGTTCACACTTGCACTTTTTTCTCAGTTGTTGGGGGCAAAGTTGACTCAGCTTTCCATCCGCCCGAGGCCGGTAAAATGAGTTCCAGCTTCTGCTGGGGGCTTACCTGCGATAGATTAGTGTCCCGTCGAGGGGGAGTCAATGACTCTCTTCCGCTTAACCCTGCAGAAACCGGAGATAAGCGCCGGCTCCAATTGGCCACTTAAGCTCGTAAAATGATTTAGCCTTTGCTTGGGGCATGTTTATAGAAAGAAGATCGCAAATTGTTGTACTCTGATCGAAAATGTGTTCTTGAAAAAATATAATATCTACGTTCAAAGGCAGTCATGGTTGCATAACAAACCGCACGTTATGTTTTCTTGTGAATGAAACTTCTCACAACTTTTACCAGGTTAGAGCACATTCACTATTTAACTTAAAAGCAAGTTCTATGTGTATGACTATGACAGGCATATTGTGTCTTGAGCTCAGGAGATCTTCCAAGGTCTCACAACCTATAACTCTGAATTTAATTGACAGATTTAGGCCGATGGACAATTTGTCTGGTGGAGAGAAAACTGTCGCAGCACTGGCGCTGTTGTTCAGTTGTCACAGGTAAGAAAGTTCAACTAACACAAAGGATTTTTTCCTCCTGTTTTCTATTGCTTTACCGTTTTTGTAATGCAGTTTTGTCATCTGCAGCTTCCAGCCAGCGCCTTTCTTCGTTTTGGATGAAATCGATGCTGCCCTTGACAATACCAACATCAACAGGGTAGGATTTTGTTCATTGTACACTCAAATGTAATGGTTCGTTTGTCTAGTATTGACAAAAAGTTTTTGCCATTAGGAATGTCAGGATCGTAGCTTTGGATTGTAATGGATTTTTAATGTCTGGTTTAACACTTTGTTTACTTGCAGTATATTGAACTTCAGTATCACTAAGTTATTCCAAATAACAGGGAAATGTCAGGGAAATTTGAAAATTTTTTAAAGTTAAGGAATTGTTAGGGAATTTTAAAAAAGAGCGAAATTAAATTTTTCACATCTGAATACATTTTTTGGATTAAACCACTCAAAAATCTTTAGGCGATAGCAATGCACTTGTCTCAACGTCATTGCAAAACGTTTGATAATTACTCGTGCCAGCAGGCAAGGAGCCGAGGACTGGGCCCCTTTTCTTACTCATGCCATTTGGCAACAAGTTTCAAAATTTGCGGATGTTTTCAACTTGTATATGGTCTGTAGGTGTTTGTAAAAGTTGTAGTCGGGTGATTTATAATTAAACTGCTCAGCAGTTAGTTGATTTGTTTGCGTATTGAAAGTTAATAGTTAGTATAGTTTTGATAAACAGACCAGTTAGTGTTTTGCTTGCTAGATCAATTGACAAAACGCGAAGGATGCTAAACTCGTTTCCAGGCTATCCTGCTGTGTTAATGAAAGCACGAGGTCCAGGAAAAATATAATTGGCAGCGGCTGGCCAGCAAAAGATTCGCAGGAAACTGACCAACGCCCTAAAACTCAGTTCTACTTTTCCCATTGATCCGTTGTAGGAGCCATAGTGGCATGTATTTGCAACTTGTTTGATAATGGGATTGCAAGACAATATACACAAAATATTGCCCTTTGTAACATACAATACAAGAACTTTATAAGCACGACCGAGCTTATACAAAACTCGTTAAAAAGTGGACGTGTAGTTAAAGTTAATTAGATTTTACATATAAGAAAAATAACATTACACAACACCTTTAGTCTCTTGGCTATTTGCCCCTTTTCATCTGAAATACTTCTGTGATCTTTTTACGATCGAGGCAATATAGCATTAAGGAAAGAGAGAACATAGTTTCATAATCAGTCCATTATATCCTTCATGGATAAATTTCTAAACTAAAGAACATTGCGGCAGTGTTGTTTGAATTATAGTTCGTATTTTAAAATATTATCCAGAACCGGAGGTACAACAAGAATTTCAGTCCTTATTGTTTCAGCTTGAGTTGTTCTTTTTAAGGTTGCTAACTTCATTATCAACAAAACTCGAGAAGAGTTCCAGTGTATCGTGATATCGTTGAAAGAGGAGTTCTACACAAGAGCCGACGCACTCATTGGAATTACAACAAAGGTACAAGTCTAGTGTATTACAACAAAGGTACAAGTCTAGTGTATTACAACAAAGGTACAAGTCTAGTGTATTACAACAAAGGTACAAGTTTGGTGTATTTCAACAAAGGTTTATTTATGATAAAAACATATAACTGATCTGTATTTTGAAGTTTTCACAAATTTTCGGCTGCCTAGACTGTCGGCTTTCTCAAGTGTATGGTAATAATTTTACAAGAGTAGCTTAAAAGAAGTAAACCTAATAAATTATAAAACAAAGCTATAAGTATAGTATATTACAACAAAACTGTAAGTGTTGATTATTGCCACAAAGGTTTATGTACCTGTATAGTGTATTACAAATACGCTATAAATATATTACAACAAAAGTTAAAGAGTAGAGTATTACAGCCCCACTCACTATAGGAGTTAGACGGTAGAATTTCCTCTAAGAAAAAAAAAATACCATAAAACCTCAAATAAGCG
This sequence comes from Palythoa caribaeorum, assembly GCA_026546465.2. Lineage (NCBI taxonomy): Eukaryota > Metazoa > Cnidaria > Anthozoa > Zoantharia > Sphenopidae > Palythoa > Palythoa caribaeorum. Next base: position 7,506 of record JAOCNB020097366.1, on the reverse strand, counting down.
CTATCTAGAACACAGTCTCAGCCAGATTGAGTGGATATTTTTCAATAAGCACTCTGACCAGAAACGTACATTTACAAGGCACCCGCATTGAAACTATAATTATAACAAAACACGTCTGAAGCTATTCTAGTTGTGCGATATCCCAATTAACAATCTAAGATTTGTACGCTAAATGATGTTACATCACATCTCTAGTGACCAATCAGGTCAACGTACTTAAACAATCTACTGATAACACACAAATCAATTAGCTCTGAAAATGACTCCTGCTCAGGTAGTTGAAAAGCAGTTGGTCGAAAAGTCAGTCAGTGTCACTACAGCAGTCCATCTCAGGGCTGCACGCATTCGGACAATCTAACTCCACCTTGTTCCGATATGACACCAGCGTTCAAACCGTTTACAATTCAACAAGTTAGTTAGGCGGTCTTTGAACCCGGAACCTTGTTACTGGAAGGCTAAAATCTTACCCGTGCGCCAGCCAAGTGTGCAAAGCTGCGTAATTTGTATGTAATATCTGAATATCTGTTGTTCCATATAGGAGGATGAAGTTTGCACGGTGAGCCAGGTATTTACACTTGGCTTGGAACAGTTCGCACCATAGATCAATCTGTCTGGCACACAAGTGACATGATGTTATCAAGCCGGAGACTCCTTTAGCACACAGACGTTTTACAGCCGTGATGTGAATGTTCGTCTAGTTGCTTTTAGCAAACTGTTTCCAGCCATAATTTGGATATCATTCGTTCAGTTTCTTTGATACAATATCTATTTTGATCTGTGCTGGTTTGGTGAAGAGCCTAGAATCGTTTCCAATAATTGTTAAAATAAAAATTGCAACTTTGCTAAGCAGATTCAAACAACTCTTTTTGTTCTCCGCGTTTAAATGTATTTTGATTGCTTAGAAATGCCAAACTCTATCGACTTGTTCATACAATTTGTAAGATTCTTAGCAAAAAAATTAAACGTTTCCGCTTGTGCACTGTGGGTTTTAAATCAAAACATTGTAAGACTTGCTGCAGAGTGGGTGAGAAACATTTTGAATTTAAAAGACAAGAAACATTGCACCATGTTGGGTTCGTACAACACCAAAACTATTTAAAATCGTTGAGAAACTTGTTGCATAAAAAAGCAACGCTTTCTTTTGAACTTCATTTTGTTTCTGGTTCTTTTTGTTATAAAGAGGTTTGGATTGAAAATCCATCCAATTCCGTCACGACTCCGCGCTACGTTTTTGCTGATAATGATTACAACATAGAATATGGTGCGTCACGTTCAAGTCGAAGCTTTGTTTTGCTTTGTTTTGTCCAGACTTTGCATTGCGTGCTTAATCGTGCTTGTCTTGATTTCGCTTTTACTCTTTCGACACGAAAACGAAATTCGTAATTGTACGAATCGAAACATTTTTTGGCAGAGTCTCGTTGTTCTTTATAATCTTTAGGAAATAATGCAAAGTTTAACATAACCTTTTTTCAAAACCTCTAGTGTCGCTTTGCAGATGTGGGTACCAGGAGCGGAGTGCAAGAATAACTTTTGCGTTTTGTTTCGATCGAGAATGAAAGTGCAAACTTCATTGTGTCAAAACTATTAAATTTGCTGTATGTTGTAAGTTTTTAAAACTAGAATTCGAGTAAGTGTATATTCCGAGGTTTGATTTTTTATTTTTGTGTTGTATTGTATTGTTTTTTTTTAGTTTTTATGCTGTTTTTGAGCCTCGACGTTCTTACAAGATCGTTCTTTGACAAAAAGATTGCATTTTGGTTATTGCATCTTGTCGCTAAAATTTTAAAACAGAACAAACAACTTTTTCTAAAGTTTGGCTCTTTTTTTCCTTTTCTTTTTCGTCCTATCCATGGCAGATAGCTGCTGTTCCGATCCCGAGGAACAAATTAAAGCACGGTTGTATCTGTACAACCTTTTTTCGACTAAAAGGTGCTTAAATTTGTATTAACTGCCCAGATTTGTCTTCATGGAATAATCTGCCTCACGTGTCGACAAATTTGAAAACAAAAAAATATTTTCCCCTAAAATATGAAAGATTTGCAGTGTGTTTTGTTTTTGGTTATCACGTCATCAAATTGAGTTTTCTTAGAGCTTGTAAAGCGTGGTTTAAACATAATTTTAAAAACTTTACAACCCGCAGTAACTGAGTGCAAGTTGGCCACTGGAAAATTAAACTGAAAAGGGACACGAACTAAAGAATTAAAAAGCATCCGTGTTTATTAATAACTGGTTCAGAAAGCTTCATTGAACCGACAAGTCTCGTCAAACTTACTCTTTTTTCGTATTTCCAGCGCCAGGAAGCCTCTGATTTTATTTAGTTTGCCGTGATGATAATTTTAAAAATGATGTTATCAACAAAGTTTCGCAGATATCATAAGTTAAAGTGCTTTTGTTGCACACATTCAGTCTCGCACTATGGTCACAGTCGATATTTTACGAGACATTACCAACGACCTGCTCGTAAGAAGGCGGAAGGACGTCCGGGTAGCTCTGGAACGTAAATAGTGTAGCAGCCTCCGCAGTTTGTCCCACTGCCATTTCCCCCTGAACAGTGTGAGATGCCCCTTCAGCTGATTGGCGATTTACGTCATGCTGGATCATGCGCAGTTCCCTTCTCTTGTACCAGCAATAAAGTGCCAGCATCAAACTCGCAAAGAAAGCTACACTGATGACAGCGAGTGAAGCTACCATTTTCTTCACTTCTGTTAAATTTAGTAAACAATCACATTTTTTACGATGACAAAGCAAAAATGTTTTTCTTTCTATTTTTCTAGGTTTTCTTAATCACCCGTGCTCTGTTTAATAAGTTATGCCGTACTGGGTCGTTTTGAGTTATTTTCTATTTAAAAGCCTCATTGTGACACTTTTTTTAAATCATTTATTATTTTGAGATATTAACTAATGTTATTTAAAATAAGTGCTTGTTATCATTTACACATGACGAATAAAACAGTTTTACTTTATTTTCATGATCAGAATAGAATTTTAGTTAAAATCAGTCCGGTAAGTGATTGATTTAAATCGATGACCATACATATTAGTATTCTCGCCTTTGGGCCGGCTAAAAAGCTGGTAGGAGGGGGGAAAGGTTTGGACCCTTAATACGCTCAACGTTACAACACGGTACAAAATCTGTGTAAGAGGGGTACGTGGTTTCAAATATCTACATTGCCACAAAAGCTGTTTGGGCTCGAGACAGCCACAGGGTAACCAGCACTTATCTCATGGTGTTACATTGGCGTAATTATCTCAAACCCACAGCTTGTAACTAACCCTTAACCTGAACCCTTGTAATCTTAATTACAGCGTTAGGTTTGAGATCTTAAGCATGCTTTTGTATTGTAGTGACAGACGTCTCCGTCACGTGACTTCAATTTCTTTTGTTCAATCCCTTGTTGTACACTCAAAGGTCCAGCAGGATTTAAAGCATATTATCACACTCTTCCATTTTAACGTATCGTTCATATTCTTTCTGCTAATATCCCTTTTGCTCATGGGCATTTAGGACAGACGTACGGGGAAACGTGTTCCTTCTGTTCATGGGCATTCAGAATATATGACTTACGTGGGAAGGTATCCCTTTTGCTCGTGGGCGTTCAGAATATATGACTTAAGGGGCATGGTATCCCTTCTGCTCATGGGCGTTCAGAATATATGACTTAAGGGGGAAGGTATCCCTTCTGCTCATGAGCACCCAAAAACATGATGTCCGGGGAAGGCCATCCCTTCTGCTTATTGGCATTCAAAATACATGATTTACGGGTGAGGGTGCCTTCTGCTCATAGGCGTTTCAAATACATGACTTACAAGAGAAGGGTATCCCTTTTGCTTATGGGCATTAAGAATACATGACTTACGGGGAAGGATATCCCTTATGCTCATAGGCATTCAGAATACATGACTTACGGGGAAGGATATCCCTTATTCTCATGGGCATTCAGAATACATCACTTACGGGGAAGGATATCCCTTATGCTCATGGGCATTCAGAATACATTACTTACGGGAAGGATATCCCTTATGCTCATGGGCATTCAGAATACCTGACTTACAGGGAAGGATATCCCTTATGCTCATGGGCATTCAGTGAACATGACTTACAGGGGGAGATATCCCTTTTGCTCATGGGCATTTAGAATACATCACTTACGGATATCCCTTCTGCTCATGGACATTCAGAATATATCACTTACGGAGAACGTATCCCTTTTGCTCATGGTCATTCAGAATACATGACTTACGGAAAGGATATCCCTTATGCTCATGGGCATTCAGAATACATTACTTACGGAGGAAGGACATCCCTTATGCTCATGGGCATTCAGAATATGACTTATACGGGGAAGGTATCCCTTTTGCTCATGGGCATTTAGAATACATGACTTACGGGGTAGGGTAAGACTATCAACATCTAATATTTCTGAACTCAATAATATTTACCGCTGACCCGTGGTTCAGTAGTTGAAAGACGCAGGGCTGTATAGCTTGCATGGAAACCACGACGGGCGTTTGTCTTAAAACGTATCCTTAGCTTTGCCCCAGATGATGTTATCAAAAGTGTGCTATTTGTCCCAGTGTAGTTTGCCAGCAAGCGGCTGTAGCCTTGTTCACCGTCACGCATCTCCAAAAAATCTTCACCAACCTCAACATCAAACTTTGTAATGCTTATCTTTATGTACCGTCCAGATGGCGCAGTTATGATCCACACACATTCCGCATTGCTGGGGTAATTTGATGGATAACCAGGAGTAGTGAGGTTTTTTTCGCGATGTTCTGAGGCGCTTAGAGCACGAGTGCCATTACACTCTAGGAAAGCAATCAAATTTCTTTCAACAAGTATGTTTAAATCAACAGATAGCAAAATACAAACACAATTTACTTTTATTCAGTTTTGCATGGAAATTATATGAAATAGCTTTAAAATCATCCCCAACAACCAAGGTTTGATCCCTTAAACATGGTCAACATCGAACTCTTGATATTGCCTGATCCCGTTCACTAACAGCAAGTGGGTTAATTTTCTTTTTACATTACCTGCTACCGTTCACTGACTGCAAGCCTATTGAGTTTCTTCATATTTCCTGCTACCGTTCACTGATTGCTAACCTAATGAGTTTCTCTTGATATTGCCTGCTACCGTTCACTGATTGCTAACCTAATGAGTTTCTCTTGATATTGCCTGCTACCGTTCACTGATTGCTAACCGAATGAGTTTCTCTTGATATTGCCTGCTACCGTTCGCTGACTGCAAACCTAATGAGTTCTCTTCATATTGCCTGCTACCGTTCACTGACTGCAAACCTAATGAATTTGTCTTGATATTGCCTGCTACCGTTCACTGACTGCAAACCTAATGATTTCTCTTGATATTGCCTGCTACCGTTCACTCGCTGCTAACCAAATGATTTCTCTTAATATTGCCTGCTACCGTTCGCTGACTGCTAACCTAATGAGTTCTCTTCATATTGCCTGCTACCGTTCGCTGACTGCAAACCTAATGAGTTATCTTGATATTGTCTGCTACCGTTCGCTGACTGCTAACCTAATGAGTTTCTTCATATTGCCTGCTACCGTTCACTCACTGCAAATGTGCTGCATTTTTGAGCACTTGGCCTGGACTCGATGTTTTTATTTGTCGGCAGTTGAGCGTAATTCGGAAATGGTCTATTCTTACAAGACGTTTGTTTCTGCCATCAGAACACCCAAGGATAATTATAATTCATAGTTTAAGCCTGAAAAAACCAAAGTTTTTTAACACTTACCGCTGTCGAACGGAGTTGGAAGCTGTGTGCCATGCGCACGATAAACAGCAAAGAAACCTTGTCGCGTTATAGTTGAGTCGGTGATAAAGTGCACGCAAAGCTTTTCTCCAGAAGAAATTATAAAAAAAGGAGTCCATAGTTTATTCCCAGTGTATGTCGTGAGCAAACGGCTATAAATGTGCGGACCGTCACGGATCTCCACAAAGTCAAGACCATGTTCGGTATCAAAGGTTGTGAAGGTTATATTCACATATTGTCCAGGGGAAGCAGTTATGATCCATGTACAGTTCACACCGCTGGGGTAATTAGACGGATAACCAGGGCTTTTGAGAACTTGATTGTGACGTGAGGCGAAGAGATAACGGTTGTTACTGGGGCACCCTGAATGAATAAAAAGGTACTGCAGCTGTAACGACTACTTCAACAGCGGAGATAATAAATTAACAATTAATCCTGCTCATTCCTACCGGAACATGGGGCCATCACCAGCTCTCTCAGCGGAGTGCTGCAGCTTAATACGGCGTGTGGTGAGCACGCTCACACGTGTGTTACAACGAGTATAGATAAATACACGGACTGAATGATCTGAATAAACCACAAACCGAAAGATCTATTTATAGTCGAAACGTATCTCAAAATGTTGCAATGAGAACAAATCGTTTGTCCGTCCAGTTACACTGAAGCCGGAAAATACGATGAAACTTTAGTCCTAACAAAGTAGCAGTACTAATAGTTTTTGTGTCGTACTTTATCGATTAGAACTAACTAGATAGAAGAACCGTAAATTTATGTGAGACAATTTGGAAAAGTCAGTCAATATACTGTAGGAAAGTATTAATATTTCAAACAAGACTTTTCCATACTTTTCTTCGATAGCCAAGGTGTTCGTTTCATTAATTTCTTGCGCGCAGCCCTCTTGATATGTCACGTGTTTCGGTTGAAAAGTAGAAGTGGGGCTCTGGCGTTGCAACAGAAACACATCGCATATCAAGATAACCGCACGCAACCATGAAAAGAATCAAAGCAAATAGTTTAGCATGAGCTATATATAAAGAGTTGCCAAATTTGAACTGCTTATATGGACACAAATCGTTACGCGTTCGCCATTTGCAACATACTTTAACAAATTACGAAGGAATTTCACAAAAACTGGAAGGGTGAATTCAGTTACTTATAAAAACTGACATTTGGTAATATGGTCATACTTACTGTTGCTATGGTGACTGGTTTTTGGCCGTGCAGCAGGGGCATTTGTGGGAACTGTGACAAGCGCACGATAGAGAAGGCGAAACCCTCCCCTTGTCCGTGAAGAATCCGTTGTAAAATGTATGAAAATTTTCTTCTTAAAAGATATGAAGGAAAAGGAAGTGTATTTTTTTTCCCCACTCTCTCTAAAGAGCAATAAACTATCTTTTGATGGACCATCTCGAATGTCAAAGACGTCAAAACCACTTTCTGTGTCAAACCTTGTAAAGGTTATCCTTATGTATCGTCCAGAGTGAGTCGTTATACTCCACTTGCAGTCCAAATTATTAGGATAGTGAGATGGGTATCCAGGACTGGTGAGAACCCTGCTGAATCTTGTTGATGCGAGGAGAGAAGTGGTCTCACTGCACACTGCATGTGAAATACAACAATTTTGTAAGATAGTTTAGTGTAAGTATTACACGTTATCTAAATCCTTATTTTCCGAAATAACCACGCAGTTATCCTAGCCCAGACTGCGCGGTTGCGTTAACCTACA
>JAOCNB020097348.1:0-11627 GCA_026546465.2 Palythoa caribaeorum | reverse complement strand
AGAAAATATTTCTCAGCTCATTTTCTCCTTTAAGAGTTTGAAAATATTTTGAATGAATAATAAAGCAATTATTAAATCACCCTCCTCGACCTGCAGAATTCTTCATATCCTACTCAGCCTCATTCAATAATTGCTAAGTATTTTGTATACGTCAATCAAACATCACTTTGGCGCGAAAGCTTAATTGTTCTTTAAAGTATTTTCACATGCTGAAAAGAAAATAAATAAGTACCTGTCACTTTTGACATTTGTACCGCGTTTGGAGTCTGTGGCGAAGGACATTGGCGCCTTTGAAGTTTGGTCAAATTATGTCGCAACACAAAAATATTATTCGCACTTGCCCCACCCTGTAATTGCATTTTTGTGGTAAAACAAACAGAAATCGGTCTTGCGCGAGTGCGCCCTATGTGAACTTGCCATTCCCACAGTACTTACTGCACAAAAGAATAAAACTAAACCCGTTTTTTGCGCCAATCCCCGATACCCAGTTAAAAACATTTCATACTGGTAATCTTAAAATAAATGCCAATTTAAAAACGCCAAGGGACGCTAATAAATTTTTCGATTTTTTCTCTCACCAACGGAGTTCTTCAAGGCAGACCCTGTAACTTGCAATCAACTGACCGAAAACCCGAAACCATTGTCACATTCCTCAGTCTTCTTTCTCTGATAAGATTGAAAATAGCTCAAATTCTTATTTAGATTATTGCCTCAAAGGGTTTTTGTCACAGTAAACAAGCCGTGTTTATTCATTTACATGCTTTTCATGACTTGCCGTTTATCAAAATTCTCAAAACCCGTTCCATTTGTTAGATTTCTTCAAAAATCCCCACTACACCGTGTTTTAATCCCTACTTTATTTGCCAACCAATAGTACGATTTTATGTGGTCCTCCAACTTTTGGTTCAAAGACGAAAACTTGCGAGTCGGATAAGATTGCAGCTTTTGATCTGGAAAAGTTGCTTCCCCCCGATTACAAACCATATTGTTGAGCTACAGCGGATTTCACTTTGGGGTTTTACTTTTACTGATATACAAGGTTGAAAAATAACGTTGCTATGCAGATATCATTATCAGGTATTTAAGGTATTCCTAGTTAACCAGGTTATCAGGAACTACGTATAAACCTTCTACTTACGGTTGCTCCAAAGTTCAAACAGCATTCTGCATTCTTCACTAATACATGAGGAAACAATGCCTTCCCCTGCAGCTCTTCAGCAGTCATGGTGAATGCAGTGCCTAAATCTTCTCCATTTTTACTAAACGAAATAGTTTTTTCTTCACTTTCCAAGTCCTACAGCAATGTCAAGCAGAAAATATTGACAGCATTAAAATAAAGCCTCTAACAAAATATTATTAATTCTTGTACCTCAAAAAAAGATTATTATTACACTGAGGCAGAGTTAATTAATAGTTTTATTTTCTCATTCCCAAAAAAAGAAAGACATTTATCTTATTTAACATTAATTCCATTGGAAGTGGAAACCATTTCTTTCTAGATGAGTTTTTTCGCCAGTATTTTCGATTTCTTGTTTCTCAACAAAATTTATGTATGGCTACAATCATCTGTAACTTTAGAAAACTGCAGCAATTTTCATTCATGAAGGACCAGAAAACTGTAATAGTGTGATGTGTCAGCTTGTGTTTCTCCTAAGGTTTCTTCTTGACATGTACTGTAATTACAAATTAATGTGCCTGTGTGCACCCAGGTTCATTTTCTATTTCCATTGTAAAACAATTAAATATGTGTAAGATTTTATGTACCATAGTCAAGCAAAATATATTTTTAAAACAATCATTATTGATATACATATTATATACTATCACTAACCAGATAACAGCTGATAACATCACCCTCAGCAAATGACTGTCCATAGTCTGAAAACTCGTTGTTGCCACACTTTTTGCCTGTACTGTCATAACCGTAAGACAGTTTATCTTCACCTGCAATGAAACCATAATATACAAGTTCTAATTTAGTCAGGTCAGTCTGGTCTGGCACAAAGTGACAAAAATGCTGGTCCAACATGCCAGATTGGTTTGTATAATGCTGACAAAATGACAATAACAATTTCAATTCCTGCAGCTAACAACTCACCAAATTTAAGACGTTTTCAATTCTAAGACTTTTTATGATCTAAATTTGTAGCATTTAAAACCTGATATTCCTTCAAGCTTTTGTTATCAAATAATCTGGATGGTAGTCACATGATCCTAAATGACAACATCCGCAGACCAAAAATATATGATAAGGGACACATTTGATCATTTTGTTTAAGAGCTGGTGTGGAAACGACTACTGAACCATCCGTAAACTTTCACAAATGATGATTTCATCTATATTTTTTATAAAATCTACAGAATTTGAGAATGAGAAATGAAAAATACCTTTGAACAAAAATTTAAGACTTTTAAGAACTCAATGACGAATTTGTTCGAATTTAAGACATTTTCAAGGCGTTGAAAATACAAAAACAAAAATAAGACTTTTTAAGACTCTGCAGAAAACCCGTTTATGGTAAAATATTTTTTTGCAGCTTTAAAAATAAAATAACTATATATCTTACCCAGTTGCATAGCATTAGATGCAGCTGACCACCCAACTCTTACAGCTTGTTTCGGATCTTCAGAATCTGCAAGTTCAACAGGAAACAAAGCCGACACCTAAATGGAGAAGTAAACAACATTAAATGAATTTTTGCATACTACCAGTAAAGTAATAGAAAACTAATAATTACCCTTATACGACTATGATATTCTATGTGGGAATGAAATCTAAGGTTTATCATTCTTACAGCAGTGACTGGTTCAGTGGAAGCACTAGTTTATACTTTTGCTAACATAATTCAGTCAGAGAGATAAGTTCATTCTGATCCTTGAAAATCAAATTCCAGACTTCCAGACTATTTTCACAATTTTTAAGGCCAAAAATAATAAAATTATAGTTTTGGATAAACAAATAATACAAATTACAAGGTAAAAATGTTTTTATATCCAGGTTCTGTACAAATCCTAGAAACAACAGCTTCCAACACTGTCAGTCAAAGCACTGTTTGGAATCAACACGCTGCAGATACAGCTTCATAAGGTCTCCGAGTACTATTTCATCATTTGTGATGGAGCTGTTGTCAAGTTACAGATTTATCAAAAGGTATCAAATAAAGTTAATGATGTTAATAGGGTCCTACTCATCAACAATCTAAATTTCATCTGGTATAATACCCATATTTAATTAAGTAAACTTACTTTGCACTCAAAGCAGACCTTCCCACTAGTGACACCCCACGTAGCCCTTCCACCTGCAAACAAGTATGCAAAGCACTCATCTGGCAGAGGACGGCAGCTGAGACCATCTGGCATTACTTTCAGGTTGATATCACAGTTGTCTGATTGGAAAAAAATTATAGCAAAAAAAATAAAATCAATGATTTCCTAAAATAAGTATCAGCGCTAGGGTTATTAATAATTTTGAGTCACCTGGTCAACTGAGATAAGTTATTACAGTATGTCTACAATTCCTGTGGCTATTGTGTCAATGTCATCTCCCAAGTAAGCGAGTCTGTAACGACATAACACAAAGCCCTGACTAAATGCAAAATACCAAAGGAAGCCTGCAAAACTCTGAATCCTTCTTTAGAACCAATTAACAGTCAGCCAATAAACTTTTCAATCAATACTCATCAACTAGCTATCAACTGTTTTTTTTTTACATTTCTTTCTGATGGAAAATAACTCACCAACCAACAATAACATAAAATTCAGGGACTCCCTGCTGCCTAGTGATTGGGTAGTGGTAAATTTACGTTAAATTCTTTACATTCCTAAAATATATTTCTATGTTCACTTGCAGTAGCCACAAGAGTTTAAGAAGCCTTTGATTACCCATTAGGCTTTTTTCTGCCCAAATTAACAGAATTTGTTAAAAGTAAAAACTTTTTTTTCATAAATCATACAATAAAATCCATCTGCCCTCAAAACTGTTTACAAATGTTTGTTTGTCTCCTAAGTAAAAAGAGTTTCAACAGCTGTCCAAAGAATAAAAAAAATGATTATACAGTGATAATGAACCACAGTTACTTAAATTTCAGGTCATACTAGAACATGAATACTGACATGAATACTGACCTGAGTAGATTATCATTTTGAAATTTTAGGACATTTTTTTGAACGTTTTAAGGGCCTCTTATTGTAAATTTAAGGACTTTTCACCATAAACACTTTTAGGTTAGCATGAACACTTTTAGGTTAGCATGAACACTTTTAGGTTTTGAAAGACTGCTAACAAACATCACGGGCTTACTCTGATGTTGGGTGTAAAAACAAACATTTTAAGGCAGTGCGAATGTTTCTGCCAATAATAAATTAGATAGTTTTTGAAGATGTAGCAATTTTCAGCTTCCATTTTAAATAATAACAATAATAACAACAATATTTACGTGTCAAATCTGATAACAGTTAAAAGCCACTAATTGGGGACACAGATAATTAATCTTAAGGAAAAACAAGTCTGTCATTACCACAGCTTTTTTGTGACTTTTTAAGATCTTTACAGTTTATCTAGACTTTATGTTTTTTATGACCATACAAATAGACACCCTAGGAACAAACTCCTTTGGCAAATGTGAAGGTCTATTCGTGTTGCATTGTCCAGGCATTCTGGCCTGCTTGTAACAAAACTTAGGGAGATAGTTAGGGGCTTTTTCTCTGAAAAATAGGGATAAACAGCAAGAAATAGGGGCATTTGGGGGCTTTTATGTGTAAAAAACCAACACTGCTTACATTTTTTTCAACGATATTCATACTCCAATGAAAATTAGTCAATGAAAATGACAGAAGCTAAGACTAGAAAAAGATAGTGTATTCCCATTGTAAAAAGACCACTATGCATTGAATATTAGAAGATCTGAAGCATAGAGTGATACAAGTCAAAGGATATCTTAAGATCAATCCTAAGCCCACAGATAAAATCCTGATGCAGATTCTGTATCAAGCATTTTCATTAACACTAAAACATCATGTTACATGGGAAAAAGTAGGTACTTTTAGGAAAGACTCAAAATCTTGCCAAAAAAGTAGGGCTTTTTAGGGTGCACAAAAATAATTTGGAGTTTTTAGGAACTTTAGGGCCACCACAATTCCTTATTGTCCAGATATCTACAACTATGGAGGAGTAATTTCATTTTTCAACTTACATTTGTCCATAACAACCAGAGATTCATCAAGCTCCACTTCTGGCTCTTCTTCAGGCTCGGGAACACTGAAAAACAATGGAATCACAGTTAGAAGTCAACCATCTCACTTTTCCATACTATAGTAAGAGGTTTTTCAAAAGTATCAAATGATCTGACAATGGGCTAACGCGCGAAACGTTAGCTTTTTCAAATTCCTAAGTGTGATGATAATTCGTTTATCAACACTAGTTCAAGTTTTTATCTACTCGCCGACATACTGAATAGTTTTTTACTACTAAGGTAGCTGGTTAATTGTACAGATTGCCTTTCATCTGGCACTACTAACAATTTTTACTGCAATATGTTTATTAAATTTACAAGAAATCATACCTTTCTTCTTCTTCTGCCTTCTCATCCTCATCTTCATCATCTGTATCCTTTCTCTGTTCAGCTGTTATGAAGTTCATCAAGCATTAGGCAAAATGAACACAATATAGACTAAACACACAACAAAACACAGCAATTACACACACACATGGACAAAAACAACTACAACAACTGAAAATACAATTTTTACCAATACAATTTTCAACAATAAAAATTAGTTATGACAGCAAAGACAAAATGGTACTTCAATTCTTTTTGATCTTGTATTTGCATTGCTGTAAAGAAAATGATTCAGGCATATTTATTTCTCATATCCTTCTGGGCATTTCTGCAGCACTCTTTAGCTGCAGCAGTGCTATTATTGCAACATAAATTATTATAATAGTAATTAATATACATCAACTCCATCATTCATGATCCCTGCAACAAAAAATGAATTCTTTATTGTGTACAATTACTGATTTCATGTTTAATTCATTTCATGGTCATGGCAGTAGTTTTCAAAGAAGAAGGCATTACTTGCAAGCTGAGTCACAATTGTACTGTGGATATTCGATCGACATATTCCATACACGACAGATTGCCCAGGTTATATATACTCAGATGATATAATACGAAATGTTGATTATGTGCCCATATTCCAGGCTTTGGCATTATTACATTAAAATGGACACTTTCTCCATTGCTTTAAAATGATGTAGGTTGATGCAAGCCACCTGGGCTGCACACTCGATGATATTACTGTCTGTTGTTTATACTACTTCAAGGCTACAAAGCTCCAACATTAAGCTGCACAACATGGTCTTTGGAAAGCCGCTCTTTATTTCTATGCATTACGGCCCATTAAAGCATGTAATATCGAGACTTCACCTCGAACATTTCCTAATACTGTAGATTTGTTAACTATGATGAACTGAAAAATACATCAACCTAGTTGCAGATTTTAATTCCAATTTCATCAAACTAATAAAGGTATTATTGTGCACTCCACAACTCTCCCAGTGATTGCCACAGTAAACATCACTTCCAGATTCCATATGCAACATTTCTGTAGAACTGAAAAATTACGGCTAAAGTTTGGGCACAGGGAAAAGTAAAATCAGTGTCACACAACAAGCCTCAACAGCTTCCTACAAAATCCACAACTAATTGAAACTGCAAAAATAATTACAATGGTATAACTAAGATATTTAGGCTACGTTTTGTTAAAAAAGATCATTAGTTATGTTATAAATTCAATGGCATCAATATTCTCTTTCATATGCACATTTTTATGATCATGAAATTCTTAATGTACAGACCTGTCAAGGTTGTAAAATCAAAATGAGTGACATGAACTGAGAAGTAAGCTCTCTCGTCCCCCCAACTTGAGAATAGCAGATCAACACATAAAAATTGTTTTAATAGAATGTATATGACACATGTTCCTTGTTGTATTTCCCTTTAACTTCTCTACTTCAAAACGTTTTGTGATGGAACATATTGGTAACATGTCTCATTTTTGTCTGTTCAGTTGAAAACATATAATGCTAGAAAAATTTCAACAAGGTCCACACGCACCTTGCCCATAATACAGTTATGGTTAACATAACCTTGATTTGTGAATTAATAGGATACCACAGCTAGTATTAAAAAACAGATAGTTGCATATTGATCAGGTCCAGTTTTTGTAAAATGCATGAAAATTGTTTGAATACCTGTTTGGCATGCGTGAAAGCATGTTGTGAAAAAAATGTGCGATAATTATGCCAAATGCATGACTCTTGACAGGTCTGAATGTAATTTCAGGGTTTTCAGTAGAATATTTTAGGGGTTCCACCAAAACAGGGGAATGATCTGACCAGCTTACAATTAGTTTGACTTCCCACATCTATTTTACCATTACTACTGCATCGGGCAAACAGACTAGCTAGTTCTAGTTCTGCTTAAAGATTCTGTTTTTAATTTTGTCCTAAAGTTTACAGTGTGATAGCTATCAATCTGCTCCATCCCAGGGATGCAAAGCACTTCAAATATTGTATCCCAAATTACTTTTTTTGAATAAAATGCAAAATCTTTTGTTTTAATAAAAAACCCTGATTATTGCTCCAGTAAGGCGATTCTTACGAAATCATATACAAGAAATGGAAAGTTGAGATTGTTTCGTAATTTATTATTACAGCAGCTATACTTAAAGATCTACAGCTGGCAAGATATTATCTTATAGAGTTACAAAAGTTGAAATATTCTCTAGTTTTACAATTTTTGGGCAGATCACTGTCAACCACAACCCATTTCAATAAGAACTGGTATGCACTGAACAATATGCCAAACAAATGGTGTACTCAATCAAGATTGACAAAGTTAACAAATATAAAATTTCCCATGTAGTGTGGCAAGGAGGCTCATGTTTCATGTTGCAATATTACCACTTTGCACAGCTTAAGACTTTGCAATCTCAATTGATGTAAAGTGAACTGTATTTTTGTTCCAACAACTCCAACTGTACATTATAGATTTAGTATCAATACCAGTTATGATTTCCAAACCAAAACTAACACAATCTGCTCAAGATTATAACATTTATTGCATTTCGAGAAAACACTGAAAACTTTGCTACTAAACTTAAGATGAAAGATGGTAACTCAGACTTTTCAAGTGCCCCACATCCTGCAGGATTTGCTTGTATTTTTTTGTTGAATCCACATTCCTGAATGCTTGCTCTCAAATAGATCATAAATTATTTTTGTCCTGAATCTTCCATTTTTTGTGGTCCTTGTTCTATTTAGTTTTATATTCTTTTTACTGATTTTGATTATTCAAAAATTGTTATGTATTAACATAAAAAATTGCAAGAAAACATAAATAACCTATGACAATATTATGTTTTTCAAGAGATACACACAGTACTTAGATTTGATATGAAAACAGTTCCTACAAGCTTAATTAGAATCAGTCAGGGACAGCATCTGCTAAGGAGAGACTCTTTATATTTAGAGGCTAGGAAAGTAGCCAATGCTACTGAGGTCAGTTATTTGTGTTTTTCGCTACAAACAGGCCTGTCAGTTAATTGTTTTTATTTTTCAGTGTCTGCATTCTTGTCCTCACACCAATTTTATTTTCCAAAACTTGACAGGTCTGTTAACTAAAGATAAATTTACTAACAACCTTATTGAATAAGTTTAAGATCAATTTAAGTTTACATTGCATTCATACATCTGTGTAATAAAAATCTATTAATTTATTAGTGATACAAAATACTAAAGCAATGACTTAATGATTTCTGCTACTTTAACAGCAGTTTCTCTAAATGCATAAAATCATATTGTCGTGTTTCCCGTTGTTTTAGCTGACAAAATGAAGGTTCCTCTATCACATGAAAGAAAATTGTATTATTTATTACAGAACATGGTTTAGCATCTCCAATAATTGTTAGGCAAACAATTAGTAGACTGGCAAGGCATAAAAAAAAATTGAAAAAATAGTTTAAAATAAAAAGCTTTAATTTGCGGCAAGACCATGAAGTGCAGCTGAGCTCTGTAGCCATACAATTAGTTCACAAGCTGATCAGAGTTTGTCGAAACTTTATTTCGTGTTCAAATGCGCAATTTTGTGTTTACAAATAAGGTAGTACCTCTTTACCTGCCCCATGATGGGAAATTTCACCTTACAAAATGACAAATAGGAAGCTAAATGTCTCTCAGCCAAGTGAAGTGAATTCTGAAAGAAGATAGCACCAATTAAGTGAGACACAATGAGAACTAATCAACTTATACATTAATCGAAGCCATTAAGTGAATCTGCACAAGTCTTGCTTGTTTGCTTGATAAGGCCGTCGGGCTTTTGTAGCATTATTTACTGAAATATAATAATCTATTCTTGTCACAATAAAGGTTGATTTGGTAGTAACTTAACTGTAAAGGGAGACATATTATTTGATTTAAGGGTCTTAGCAACAAATGCAGCTAAAATAAATATTGCAATTTTGCGCAGCTAGATATTCTCATGTTACAAATCTGTTCACTTTTCTCTATATTTTTCTGATATTTTATTTTCTTTATTGCTGTCCTCACCTTTCAACAATAAAGAAAATCAAAAATCGGGAAAGGATAGAGTAGAATGAACATATTTGCAAGTAACAAATTCCCATGAGGCTGTTATTGAACAACTCTCTTTGAAACCAACAACTTCTAAATTTTAAAATTTTTTCATACTTGAAAACCTAGAGTTTTCAAGTTAGAGTTTTCAAATTACTTTTTCAAGCAAACACGGAAAACTTTTCAAGGATTTCATCTGTTATGCATTATGTGGCTTCTTCAGTTTCCAAATCCAGGACAGATTACCATTGTACAAAAATAAAACGGTTGAACTGGATGAAGCAAAGTGATACAGGCTGCTTATCATTTGCAAAGAAAAAAAAAACATAATTTTCAGTCAGCATTTTAAATGGTACAGTTCATGCACAGTGGCGGCGTTTGGAAAGACCTAATTGTTACAAATGGTCAAATTTTTTGGTCATTTGGGTAGGAATAGAAAAAGGGAAACATGTGTGAGGTTTTTCATCTTTTTTGAAAATTCTTAAGCAGGATAAACCATATAATTACTGACCTAAAATTCTGGGTTTTCTGTGCAAATGGTAAACAGTCCAGTAATTAGGGCACGTGGTAATCTGCATATTAATTCCTTCGATTTGTGTCTTCTTCCTCTTTTTGTTTACACCTGTTGTTCTTCTCACATTATCAAAACATTTCAGTAATGTCCTGCTCTCTTCTAGTGCCAAAACATTGTGACAACATGAGAAAATAAACAGTGGCAAAAAGAGCAATTATATGGCTTCTTCAATAAATACAATAAGAAACGGAACAAACCACATCAGACCAAATTTTTGAAAAGTTTTCTTTTTCATAAATTGAATTGTTTATTTGAAGAACTAAGTTGACCTAGAACCCTCTTCACCGTAAGATATTTTCAGTAAAATTCAATTACATTTATTTGACAGATACCAAAGTTTTCCTTTTCTTCCGTTTTACAAAAAAAAACTAAGCACCAAAAATCTGAGATATACTGAGCTAAATCAATTACCAAAACTTGTGGCTCACGGGAGCCAGTGTTTATTTCTAATATGTGTAGTGTAAGGTATATGAAAGTCTTTGCCTTGAACGGAACACTATTCCAGTGCAGGTTAGCTTCCACTTATTTACAAAGCTTAGTTAACTTGAATAATTTGGGCAAAATACATTGTTTCAAGGTCAAACATTGACAGGTCGAGCCAAGAAGAAACCTCACAACCAAGGTTTTGAATCACACATGCTAATGAATTGCTGAACCACTATCAAAACCTTTGTTAAAACTCTCTGCAAGCACAATTTACTCTTTAGATACCCATGGCAGGTGAAGCAATAATTATCTTAAAGACCCTACAAATTCCAGTTTTTACAAACACATTAAGACCAGGGAGTCTGTTAGGTGATAACTAGAATTGCTCCATCAAAATTTGTAAATTCAAGTTTAACAAACAACCTTTTCCTACTCATTTGATTTCTCAAAATCCTGTTTTTAAATCTGGGCCATTATTAAAATATCACTATCATTTGTCTGTTTACTGCCCAGTACATGACCACCTCAAGACACTGAGTGCCGATGCTTGCCTTTCCTTCTTGTGTCTTACAACTCTGTCTATTATATGTGTACAGTTCAACATTAACTGAACTGCCAAGTTTAAAAAAAAATGATCTTAAAAAGGCAAAAAAAAAAAAAAGGCAAAAAATCTGACAGTAAAACAAACGTCTATTTATTCCTACTTCCAACATCAACTTCCAAGTCTTAAACATTATTACTAAATGCATGTTTAGTTTATTCATCAATGTTTAAAAGTATTGAGAATGAAAAGCACACTTTTTCAAAATATACAAAAATGAAAAAAAAAACATTCAAAAATTTGATATTTTTTTGTAATGGTTGTGCTTGCCTTGAAGGGGTGATGATAGGTTTTATGCCTTTTTATCATATAATTTTATATTCACAAACACAACCTGGCCTGAAGAATATCTTTAATCTTTCAGATAGCCTTTTCTTCTTGAGTTTGAAAAC
>JAOCNB020097320.1:0-11629 GCA_026546465.2 Palythoa caribaeorum | reverse complement strand
AAAGTTGACATCCCTCACAACAATAGCTCCGCCATAAAGTGTTAAAATCTATTGAATTTGAAAAACGCAACCAGAACGATGGGCATTCTGTGATACGATAGCATTGAATATAAGCCGGGAAAAATCTTTGAGTAAAATTCGTGCTTTAACACAAAACTTTCATGTTTTATTATTTTTACCTTATTTTTCTTTTAACCTTCTAGCATGTGTTAATTGTAACATACACAAGCAAGATTCATTGCTCAGGTGGACACTCTTTTGGTTGAGGAACGTTCTGACTTATTCAATTTTATTTCTTTTCAGTTGTCGTATTCTCTTCATGATACTTGATTATCAAACAAATAATATTGTCTTTTGTGTAACTTATATTTTAAGCTTGTTCACGCTTTAAGAACAAGAAAGGTTAATCACATGTTATTTTTTAGTGTTCTCTTCATGGTTGACGATTTTAGAACAAGGAAAAGTTCATCACTTAATGTTATTATTCATTTGTTATTCTTCAATTCCCCAACTACTCACCTGAAGCAGCGGAAATGTAAAGTAGGTGGCTATTCTCGCCTTCCCAAAAGGCTTTAGATCCTCCAGCGTTGGTACAATCCTCTTAAATTTATAAAAACCTTGTAAGTAGGTTTTCTTAACTTTTGTGATGGATAAGGACGGGTTATATGAGCACAGGACATTTGCCAGTCTTGACAGATTTCAATGCTCTATATCATTCTATTCTTCTCTTGTTAAATTCTTCTTAGTTCTTGTCTAAACAATTTCTCAATTTTTCTTAGTTTTTTTTTTCTCGTTTTTCCTGCCTTTCCTTTTCCATTCTCTCAGAGTTGGGTATATGCATTTTTGAATCCTCTGCAAAATAGAATAACAAAAGTAGTTGTTCTTTTCTTTTAAAATGAAATCAAATGTAAATAGGTCGAGTGCAAATGCTACGATTGCATTTTTGCAATCAGTGTTACTGCCCCTCGACTCTTTCTAAGGAAACATTGAATATTAGTACTCAAACACTGCTGCCATTTTTCAGGGTCAAACCTCAACCAAGGTTTCATATGAAGTGGGATATTTCGCACACACACTCCTTGACTGCCTTGGTCATCTTGTTAATCTACATGTGCTGTTGCTTGCCGTCTAGAAGCCAGTTTTCCCATTTAGTGTTAAACAAGAGTGTTAAGAGATGGTGAAATCAACATATATAATTGTTTGTAAGTACCTACTGATATAAAACATCATCGGGTTGAATGGCTTCTGTCAATTGTGGTGGCTCTTGGTAAAAGAGTCATCTATCTGGGGTGCTACATGCTGTTTCCTTGTTCAGATACTGAATTACTTTCGTTTGTATCTTCAAGAAAGAAGTCGACAAAGTTGCCCACATCAAGCATGTTAAGATTTACCTCTGGGCTGAGTTCTCTTTGTTGCCTAATTGCTACTAGTAGCTGTGGACTTTTGGTTGCCATCTTTTGTTTGGTGTTATTTTTACCGTTTGCCAAGATCTGGGTTTTGTTTATTTAGGAGACTAGTCAGTTGCCATCAAATATGTAGTTTTGGGTTCAATAAGTTTGGGGGTGAGCAACAGGAATTCAATCTTACTGTCACATTTGAGTTATGGCAAACCAACAATTTTAACAGCCAACAATTTTTTTCTAAATAAGTAATAAAGTCAATCCTTAGTGTAAACCCATTTTCTCCATATACAGAGTCAAATATTTGAAGTGGAATATCTTGGTTATCTGCACTGTGGCAGGTTTAGCGTCACACGTGCCATCCATCCCGATCATCAGCCCTACGTTTGATCTCTCCATACGTTTCTGTTGTCTAGTAATTAAAGTTGATCAAAACAATACCCCTAGCTTATGGCATCTTGACGAATGTTGAATGCCATGAAGTTGTTCTCTGAGAATGCAACTACATTCCTCAGAGGGCTCACCGTACGATTCTACGAAAGTAGAAGGGGTGACCAAGACAAGAGCATATGTTTGTGCAACTGCCGTGCGGGCAAAGCCACTTTCTCTACTGAAACCAACTTCTATTTTTGTTACTGTGGTAATATTGCTGCCTGTGACAAACTGCAAGAATGCCCCTAAAAATATTATTTAATGATTTCACAAATCGTTTCAGGTGACTCACGCATTCACTCTCGGCCTCCACTGAGAAGAGCTTTACAACTTTCTTTGGTGATGGTTTGGATTCTTCATACAACTGCATCAAGTTTGGTATGGTTGAAAGTGAGCGAAACCCTTCATCTCTGACATGATAGGTGCATTGTTTTGTTTTGTTTTTCATACAACTGCATCAAGTTTGGTATGGTTTGAAAGTGAGCGAAACCCTTCATCTCTGACATGATAGGTGCATTGTTTTGTTTTTCAAGCATCAAATATTATTTTCAATCACCAAATATTATTTCTCTATCACTAATTTCTTGTTTTCAAATAACAGATTATATTTCTCAGTCACCAACTTACAATTCTCAAACAACAAAGTTTATTTCTCAACTGATGTTCGATAGCTGCAGGAATGAAAATCAATCGATTTCTGTGATTTATCCAATCACTACGCAGCTTATATGGAAGAAATAGGTTCAGGATAGGTTAATCTAACAGAAACATTGATTGGTTCAGTTTTTGCCTCGACAACAGGCCACAATACAGCGTGCAAATGTCATCGATCGCGGGCAATCGAAAATTGAGGGTGCAGTATTTAAAGGGTTAAAACAAAATAAAACGAGTTCGTTGCAGTTCTTAAACCACGAAGCTCAGAAAAATCCGCAAGTTTCCAAAAATAATACAGTTTTGCTTCAATTGTCCAAAAGTCGGATCATATACTTCCAGCCCTAGTCGGCAAGTTTGGTGTGACAAACTTTATTTACAAAGACAGTTTCTGATATGACATCTTCTCCTGCGATGAAAGACGTCAACATGCTGCTCACAAACAAATAATGTAACTTAATAAGAAAGTTGAAAATTCCAACTTCTGATAGAATCTAAAGTCATAAAAGTCGTCAATCAAAGCTTTGCTAAGGAAAACTCGTGGATATAAATATACTTTGTTTTGAAGTGAATGTATACTGGTATTTAATGAATCGGGAACCGAAGGCGAGATGACTTTGCTTTTTTAAATTTGATTAACCAAAATGTCAAAATATCCTTATGTCTTTTAGTTTTAAAGCTGAGAATAAAAATAAAAAAGGCGAAAGAAAGGAAAAAAGTGATATTTACCAAGTGTGGGAAATTTTTCCAGCGGGAAAAAAAGCAAAAAAAAAACGGCGCACTGTGATGCTCGAACTCAAGACACCGAAATCTTTGAAAACAGGAAAGTCTAGCAGTCGTGCAATTAATCTTAAATTGCTCTCGGCCTCTACGATTACCTATGCTATTCGGGTAATTTTCAGTTTTATATTATAATTAGTTTCAGAGCCATTTGTATGTAAAATATTCAATTTTATCAGTAATTTTGATTTTCCGTAATAAGTATCTACTGCGCATGCGCATTTGCGTTTGATTTATTTGTGTTATATCTTTTACTGATTAACGATAACAATAATATTAATAACCATTTATGGCCAAAGAAGCACACTGAAGACTAAGAATAATTTCCTGAGTGTCACATACACTTTCTTTTTTCTGCAAAATGACTCAAAACTTTTTGTTTGTGCGTTACCTCTCAACTGAAAACAAATATTATATTAATAATGCCTTTAAGGAAAACAGACAGGCCAACTAATGCGGCTACGTAATGGAAATCTGACAAACCTGTCGAGTTGAAGACCATCCTCATCTCCCCAGCCTTGTCACCAGATACTGACAAATTGGATTTTCCATACTCTTCTAAGTCTTCCGGAACTTCCTCTTCCACGTTCATGTCAAGAGGATCTTGTTGTAGTTCCACACTGTATGCTCTCAAGGGCAATGTTCCGGCAGAGAATTTAGTAGTGTGCTGCCTGATAGTAAGCTGGCGCATACGAAATGCAACGTCAGTTGCAAGTTGGATGTACAACAGTGTGACATTTCTCTCAACAGCAGCAAATTGGATCCTATCACTACTTGGCTCTGTGCTGTAGGCTACGCTAATGGTGAACGCTACTGTTTTGGCATTTTGACCAGAAAAAGCTTGCTAGTGTTTTTAAGGGGGTCGTAATCAACCATGAGCAGCTTACCAAAGGGACCGCATGTTGCAGAAAGAGGGTGTTTGCAAGGTATTGCAATGCGGAGAGATAAGCCTGGGACTGGAAACTAAAATTGAAGGCAGAGCGCAGGCTCAGAGCATTTCAGGAAATGAGGAGGAATAAGGAAAGTCATGCAATCTCTAACAGGAGGCGCAACATATAAAATAGAGGGTACAAAAAGCCCCCAGAAGTATTTGAGGAGGGCAAAATAAATTAAAATTTTTACCTCAGAAATTTTGTTATTTATCGTAGAAAGTCTGCATCCTTTGGTCATCAAGTACCTCATACGCTAAAAAGACGGTCTTATATACGTTAGTCAGTTCATATTTTGTTGTTTATACGGTTACGATAGCCAAAAAACGTCTTTATGAGCTAAACAGTTAACGTCATTGACACCCTCTTAAAATGTCCCTCATTCCGGTCGTTCTAAGTGGAAAAATCTTGAGTGCAAATTGCATCTCAAAAAGCCCGTTTGCTGACAAAATTTCAGAACTATTTATTGGCAGTAAACTATTTATAGCTTCTTGAAAGACCAAATTTATCAAACAATATTTTGTATTTAAACGTATTATAGCTTAAACTGAAGAACACTATTTGCGACCGGCATAACAAAGAACACTGGTAGTGTTCGAGTAACATTTGATACTACAATTGTATAAAATGTGCTTTTTTTAAATTATTTTATAGAAAAGTAATGAATTGAGAATTCCTATAAATAAAAATACAATATCACAGTTTTATCTAACAACTCAACAATGTGTTATCAGTTTCGTTTACTGTTACAGTGCTACTGTTACAGTTCAATGTTTGTTTCTTTGAAGCGAGTTTGAATTTTTATGATAAGTTATCGTGATACTGCTGGTAATCAAAAGTTTCACAATTATTGTAATTAAGTACATCAACATGAGGACATGCCTACTCAATATTATCCAAAGAGTCACGCAGACGTTCATCATCATGTTTTGTAACTTTTTCAGCAAAAAATGGTACTGAACTGTAGTTATCTCATTTTTCCTTTTATGAGTGGTCATTTGCGGCTCGCTTTATTTTTATAAGTAATTTACCCTCATGCATAGAACTAGAAGTTTCTGACAGAAAGTGAAGTGCTGCGAGCAAGAATTCACAAAAACAAACGTCACAAAGTGCATGTTTCATTCGAGTTTTGGCAGTATTAATGAAATTCTTGCGAGTTTATTGTTAGGCCAAGTAAAAAAAAATAATTGGTTAGCGTCCTTTTTTCAGAAATTTTATGGTCGGGAGGGAGGATTTTATTTTTATTATTTTTTTGACTCGGAAGTTTTGATGCTAAAATATAATAAAACATATCCCTACTTATTGTCGTTCTTGCATCCAATTGTTACTACATCATACATAAACATCATATTGGAATGCAGAAAACATAAGTTTTCGGACAACTAATTCAGACTTCTACCAAGTTTTATTGTCGCAAAAATTTTTAAAGAAAAACTATGAAAATAGAAAAATAATTGAGTTGGGCGCTTTTTCAATGGTCGGGTGGGGATGCTAACCAATTCTTTTTTTACTTGGCCTTATTCGGTTTTCCACTGACATTAATTCAATTCAAAAATTAGTATTCATTTTTTTTGAACAAAAATGGTGCTATGTTGAATCACTGGGAAACAGACGAGTCTGACCTTTTGTAGATATTCTTCTGTGGTGAAAAAGAATAGTTTTTATAAATTTCTATTTTTTACTTTATTATTTTCTATCAATATTTAACAGGGTTTTATATGTAAAAAAACAAGCAAATCACATGTTTTCATTAAGTTATGGACTAACACATCCAAGAACTTGTAGGCCTTATTATATTTACCTGTAGTTATTTTCTGTTGAATACAGATGATGGAAGGTGGTGCAAGACAAACGCTTCAAGGAATTTTAGATTAGGAGGGAGACTAAAAAGCATTCAGTTTTCTTGTTTGGGGAGGTGTGGTTTTTATTCTGTAATAGGCCTTTGTTGTTTGTATTTAATTGTGTACATGTGGAGTTTCAGTGGATTTGCTTTAATTGTTTACGTGTATCTTGTTAAAAATGTTAGTTGTAAGAATATTGGAGAAACTAATGAAAGCTAATAAAATGGTCCAAAGACTAAAAATTCAAACTTTTTAATAAAGAAAACACCAGCATCAAATACAACATGGTTTGTTTAAAACCAACATACAAATCAAACTAGGTAATGCAATGATAGTTATAATAATTAACAACTGCAACAAGTTTGAATACATGTAACTGTATACCTGGAATGGATAAATACATAAAAGATAATATGCACTATTAGACCCAATTGGTCTATTATAATCTAATAAGAAGTATATATGTCCATCTGCCATAAAAATGTTGAATGTAATGCAGATTTCATTAAACTGTTGACTTGCATACAACAATGTGAACAAAACACCAAAAGTAACAATTCCATCAACTCAATGTATATTTGTCAAGAAATATAGATACAAGTTCAAACTATTACATGCTGACTTGCATATTTTGTACTTTATGAGAATTTTGGTCAAAGATAATGGTAAAACATTTATCAGCCTTTGAAATGGCAACATGTCTTCATATATTTAATACATTCAACAGCTGGTTTTAATCCAAATGAGTCGAAGTACTCTATAATATTACTGTCTAGATTATTATAAATCGCTATCCAGTGTGTGCCGCCTCCTTGAAAATAGTCTTGTAGATTAACTATCATGGATTCACTATCGTTTATGCGTTTTGGTAACATGTCCTTGCTATATGTTCCTCGAAAGTTAGATACCATATGCTTCTTCATGATAGAATCAATATCTATATTGCTTAGAGGTTTTAATATCTTTCTTTCCATTTCCCGAAGAATGGAGGAGGGCCTAAATAAGTTCCTGGTAGTACTAATCCCTTCGCTGTTCTTTTTTTTTTTCACCCCTTCCTGTAACTATAGGAATAGTCCTACGTGGTCTTGGTCTAGGTGGAACTAATGTTCCTGGGAGAACAACTCCTTTACCCATAATTCCACCTAGTAGAGAGGGTATCAAGCTAGCTGACAAACCCCCAAGAAGAGCTCCGAGAAACCCTCCTTGACTTGATAGTTGTGTTTTGGAAAGCGTTATATCAACTCCTTTACCTTTATATCTAGCCTTTTTTATCTTATTAATCTGTTGTTGGGTTAAACGTATTTTATCATTACCTGATAGATCCTTAACAGAAAGGCGAATCGTTACACCTTTCTTGTGTCTTACAGCTGAAGCAATCTTCTGTTTTTGAATTGGTGATAAATTCAGTGTTGTTTCTATATAAGTCATTTCGTATATAATATCATTAGACAATATTAAATATGTTTTTATCTTATTATTACAAAAAATGTTTTTTCTTACAAAAGAATGTTTAAAAGTGGGACGCTTTTGAAAGGTGAATTAGCTCCTAAAAGTAGACCAGATCCTTGCTTCTTGGCTTTCTTAGGTCGTCCTGGTTTTCTTGGTCTACCTTTACCTTGAACCGCTTTAGAAGCTAGACCGGAAACGGCTCCGGTTGCTCCTGCTAGGGCTAAACTAGGTAGAACCTTCTTCAGTAATGTAGGGGCAACAAATTTTCCTAGATTAATAAGACCAGTAAGCCAACCTGCTCCTTGTTTCTGAATTTGTGTTTTTGATAGTTTCAGACTAACTCCAATCCGTTTAGACCTTGCATTCCTAACTTTATTATATTGTAATCTTGTTAAATCCAGATGATCTTCACCCCTAAGCTGAGAAGCTGTTAGTTTTATGGATACTGGTTGTTTATTTAGATAAGCTGATTTTATTGATTCTTTTTGTGCTTTAGTTAAATTTAATTCAGTTCTAACGTAACTCATATATAATATCATTACATAATTTATACGATAACATTCATTCTTCCAGAAAGACCCTGAAGCTGCATAAACCGATCTGAAAGCACAACAGCATATACATAATACGGGACGTCGGCACCGTTTGCGATATTCCTAAAGTTTCCCCCAAGGTTAAATTTAACTTCAATATCAGCCATACTATTCTTTAGTTGTTCTGAGTGCTTACTAACGTCAAAATGGTGAATAGGATAGAGACTCGCCCAATCTTCAGCAGAAAGCTGGCAGCCGGTGTCGGTGTCTTGATATTTGTGAACAGCCTCAAGAAAATTCATATACGCTCGACTATAATTACGATTTTCAGCATTGAAATTACATTCAACTTCTCTCTCTGGATATTGGGTAGAATTTACTCTAACTGATATTCTTGTCAGATTCCCATTATCGAAAATCATGTTATTAATCTCCTGTGGGTTTGCTGCTGGCAGCCTTTCAGATGATTGTAGAGCAATGAAAATATACCTCGGTAGCTCACTACCTGGAAGTGTAGTTATTCTCCATGTTGGGCTTGTCTCCGTTGCTTGAAACATTGTTCTATATACACGTACTTGCTCAAAGTAAAGGTTCTTAATATACCCACTAACCAGTTTAGCTTCAAGAGCAGTCTGGATTTCAAGGCTAGGGGTTACTTTCGGCATCCATAATGAGATATGAGATATGTTAAATTTACCATCAACAGCACCTACTCTCATAATATAATTATCTGCTACCGCTCTATCAAGAAGTAGGGTATGTTTAACACCTCTAAACACTGTTGTCACATCCTTACAAAAACCAAATACTTGACTCAGAGGAAGAAAGAGTGATACTTGTTTATCACCTGTTGTCACAATATGTCTTGCTGTAAATCCTAAATTGGCTGTTTGATTAGCATTGTATACGCCTATGGCAGTATTTAAGCCAGCTCGTACAGTAGGAGCATCAGCATCGGCAGCAACAACTGCTTGATTAGTTTTTAAAGCTGGTGTTCCAGTACTAGTATCCCTAAACCATAGCATATTACTAGCAGTTGATCTACTGTAATCATCACTAAACATAACCGTATTTAATATAGTCGATGCATATGGACATATTATGGTAAATAATCGCTAACGTCTTCAATGGTTCTATTATTTATCTGATACTGAGCACTATGAAATGGGGACCAACCATTATTCACAAGTGAAACTACGTCAGTAGCAGCAACATAATTTCCAGTACCATCAGCTTTCTGCAATCTTCCGCGAACCTCAAGAAATGCTTTATGTGGTAATAAATATACGTCTTCATCTCTGGTTTCTATGATGTGTTGTCCATCTTTGTTCATATTGTTGCTATCCCGGGGTAGATATTCGAAATATTCAAATTTCGTTACTGAGTTGTCTACTACATTGGTTTCATCAAGATCAAAATATTGACTTGTTACTTCTGTCATATATATATTATTAGTTTATATAAAATTACATTCTTTTCAGACCACTTCCAGCGATAATATTACTGAGAATAGCTCTTGATTTATCAGTTAGAACCTTCTTAACTTTTGGATTTGTTGAAATATCTCTTACTCCACTACGAACTCTGTTTAAAATCTGTTTTGTTGCTACATCTGCTGCCTGTTGTTTAACAAATGGAAGTGCTTTATTTACAACTGGTCTCGTAATTGCTTTAGTTGCTCGATATGGGAGCGTTACTATTTTACTAGCAGTTGATAATACTCGTTTTGACTTATCATACACATTACCGAGAAGGTTACCTCCGATAACTTTACGTTTGTGATATCGTTCTCTTGTTAATAGCATTTATATTATATATGTTATACAATTTCGCTTAGATGAAGAAAATAAGTTACTCGTTCACCGTTCATGTTAACTAGTTTACCTTCTTGATTAGTGATATAAAATCTTATCGAATTGATCAGACCTCGTTTTGATATAGTTAAAGCGAGTTGATGAGATGGATGAAGGGAGATTAGATACCCTGGTGGTACAGTCGTACTGAATGCGTATAATACACTACTCGTCGATCCGTTAATATACGAATCCGTCACCAAATTACAATTGATTTGAAGTGTTTCGACATCTGTTATATCGACAACCCGTTCGGAGTCATTATGACCATCATTTTGCACAATTTTGGAATCAAAACCTAATATCTCCCTAAAGGTATTTTGTATAGTAAAATCTACTTTGTAACCATTTGATAATTCAATTCTACTATGAAGAGTATTATAATTTGCCTCTATAGATATATAATATTTCGGATGGCTGGCATCTGATTTATCATAATCATCATTAGCTTTCATTAATCTCTTTACTGTTGTATCAATATCAACGATGTTATAAGCTCCTTCTGGAATATTCAATGTTTTCCAGGTTGTCCCGTTGTAATATTTGAACTTGTTATTCTTATCAGTAATATTTCTCCAAGCATGCCACATGGTTGCTGAAATTAGAGAAACCTTATAATCGCTGTTTTGTTTTAGTTCTAGTGGTGGATTGAAATATGTTTGAAAGTTTTCACTTGGTTGCCCATTAGCGTATTGACTATCGAAAAATAAACTTGTTTGCATCAATATATATATCAATAGTTTATACAATTTGTTTATATAACATCTTATACTCTTCTGTATCAATGACTTGATCATTCAACAGCTTATCAATAATTTCAACCGCCTCGTTAATAATTTCTTTATTATTATTGCCTGCAGTTTTTGAACCGATCAATACTTCTAACCGATCACATAATTGATTTGGATTTGTATAATATTTTACATTCTTACTACAACCTCCAGTCTTTTTCTTGCTACAACTTCCAGTCTTTTTCTTGCTACAACTTCCTATTTTACCACTTTTAGTATTATATTTTGATATACCTGCTAACTCAATTAACTTATTAAATATCTTTTGTGACTGTTCACTATATGCACGTTTTGGATTATATCGTTTTGTTAGAAGGTGTATTAAGTCTTCATCTATCTTCCTACTAATTAATTTCTTTCCGTTGTTATTATACGCTTCTAACCTCATTTGTAGTAGTTGTGTAGGGTCGATATATATATTTCCAAGCATGTGATTAGATGATAATTGCAACCCTTTACCTTTCTTTTTACTCTGTTCTTTTAATAGTATATCTAAATCATCTCTACCTAGAGTCACATTGATGTCTTCCTCTTCTTCAGCTGTTAGTGGTTTTAAAAGCTTCTCTGTCTTTCTAGCTCTAGCTTCAGCTTCAGCTAAAGCTTCAGCTTCAGCTTTAGCTGAAGCTTTAGTATTCTTTTTTAAGAGTTCTAAATTTAATCCTTCGATGATCTTCTTATACTTTTTATCTATATTGTCTGTTCTAATGGATTCCTGAGTTGATAGAGTAGGGTAGTTCAAAGTTGATAGAGTAGGGTAGTTCAAAGTTGATAGAGTAGGGTCCCAAGTTAATTGATATGGTTCCTTCTTTTTTGATGATACTATAATATCTTCATCTGGGATAAATTCGATTTTATCCTCTTCTATTACTGGGGGTGTCTGTTCCACAACAGCTTCAGCTTGTTTAGCTTTTTTAGCTTGTTTAGCTTTAGCTTTAGCTTCTTTATCTTCTGTTATTTTATTTATCGCTTC
>JAOCNB020097229.1:0-11636 GCA_026546465.2 Palythoa caribaeorum | reverse complement strand
AAATAAACAGCATTTGAAATAAACGCCGCCCTCGAATAAATGCCGCACCCAAATCATGAAAAATTTAATAAACGCCGTGGCATTTATTCGAGTAAATACGGTATTGTTGCTACAAAGAAAATATTTCTTTCAAATTATATATTACTCACTTTATTGTCTTGATTAGTTTCAAAGATAGATACTTTTGGCACTGTTCTCTGAACAGATAGTTACAAATTGTTCTCTTTCAACTAAACATAGGTTGCAGAAGGCAAACACTTGGTTTGCTTGGGACCCCAAATGAAAGAAAAGGGGGTTCTGCACTCCTCCTTAAATCTTCCACTGAAGCCCTACATTTTGTGCTGTGCCAAACTAACAAAAAATTGCCAGTAAGTGGAGTAAAACATGGAAAATTATATCTATTACAAGTAATTCTGCAATATATAAAACATACAGAAAACTTAAATAAGTTAATACAAAACAAGTACTATTAAAATTTTAAGAACTTTAAAGCAACGATTATGAGCCAACCAAAATGTAACATAAGAAATATTAAGTACACTAATAAAAATATTACCTTTTATATAACTACATATTTCTAGCTTTACTTGCTAATATGTAATACTGGTTGTAATTACTTCAAAATGTCTGTATGCGACAAAACTGATAGGAATTCCAGTCATGGTATACCTAACCAAAGTTATAACATTTTTAAACCTTTTTAGGTTTTTTAAAAGATACTTGAAGTGGTTTGTTTATATACGAGTATCCGTTTAGTGCTGCTTGTGCCTTTTCGGCTTCCGCACGTGTTGCCATGGTAACAAAGCAATAACCTTTGCCCTGATTTTTGACTTTGTCCCAGATAATGTCAATTTTAAGTATTACCCCATAGGGCTGAAATAAATAGTACAGGTCCTGTTCTTGTGCCTGAGGCCCAATATTGTAAACAAACAATGTGTGGCTATTTTGCTCAGCGGAAGCATTTGTCCCCTGTCCTGCTCCAATGCTCATTCGCTGAGAAGCAAAAGTTGGAGCCTGCAGTGGGTTGAATCGGTTTGCAACGCGATTAGTTGGGGATCGTACTGGTCCAGGAGAATTAAATCTCTGTGTTGTTGGATAAGAAACTGGCGCATGTGTTGCTGGACGACGAACTTTTGCGGCATTGTCCTCAGCAAACTTGATGTTTAGTTTCTCAAGATATCCTGGGAATTCGTGGCCATTTAATGCTGCAATTGCAGCTTCAGCTTCTGGTTTCTTGTCAAAAAGTACAAACCCAGCACCCTTTGACATTCCTGTTGTGGGGTCTCGCAATATCTTGGGCTGGATTACTGTACCATAACTTTGAAACACTTCCACCAAATCATTTTCCGTCACAGCTTTCGGCAAATTTGTGATGTACAAATTGGCACCTTTCACATTAGTGCCTGGACGTGACAATGCAACTTTCAAAAATTTATTCTGTACTGATTGACCATTGAGAAGAGTGATAGCTTGCTGTGCAGCCTCTGGGGTGAAGTATTCAACAAAACCATACCCATAACTATAATTAGTCTTCTTATCTCGGCAAATTTTACAACTTTTGATGGGTGCAATTGAGCGAAACATACCTTCAAACTCTCTGTCAGTCATTGTCTGTGGCAGGTAGTTTATTATAAGATTGGTTTTGTTGACATTCCCATCATTGCTGTATTCCTGGCCTTGTTCTAACTGACTAAAGTTTATCATGGTAGGATCTGAGGAGTGATTGTAATCAATGGTGGTTGTCATTGATGGCTGTGCAGTAAAATCTTCATGGTAGTTCATCTGGAGCCCTTGAGCATGCTGAATGTTACTGTAGCTCTCCATACTGGAAACAAACAACTTTTGCAGAATATATCTTGGCTAAAAATTTCCAATTCAAACCGAAGTTTTTTGCCCTGATAAAAATCAAAATTTACATAGTCAAACCTTTATGAAAGCTGATCAAACTTGAAAGCAGTTATTCAAAACCTGATAAGCACTAACCCAATTTTAAATTTGTAATTCATGTCCCTATGAATTACAACCATTTAGAAACTAACTTGAGTTGTAAATTTGGGATTGGCAGCCTTTTTCCTTGAATCATTGTTTCATTGGCCAGTGCTTGAATCTAAGGAAAATTCATTGTTGTACACAGGGCAACCAGCAATTATTTTTTAGTCGTAAATCAAATAGTTGAGGTCCTCCTAAAAAATGAGCTCTACCACATTTTGAAAAACCCATTTAAATGTAATTAAAAACTAATTAGCTTTTGCTGAAAACAGCCTAGACAGTTCGTCTCCTTTTTGGTAAAAAAGCAGACGAAATCTACAAGCACACAAGTTGCCTGTCTTTTATGACCAAAAGAATTTAGATGTTAATTAAATATAATTTCAAAATCAAGCTGTAATACATTCATGTGCAACTTTTCTTCATTTTAAACTGTTTAAGAAAAGATGAGTATTTTTTGGCTATGTTAGTAAATACTTGTTATTGGTTGCCCCACAAAAATTCCACTCGTCTCTGACGACCAAAAATAAATCCGGTAAATCTGAGCAGTATTCTATAAGTACCATAAATCTTACAAACAAACTGCGGCATGAATTTTGGCTTTGCTAGATCCTTTTAAAAGCTGAAATTCCCCACTGGAGCCACCGTCTATCACTGACTCCCCCTGGACGGGATGCTAATCTGCTGTAGGTTAGCCCCTGGCAGAAGCTGGTACTCATTTTTATTTCATAGGTACTGAGATTTACCCATTAAAATTGCAGTGAATAAAAATCGTACTGATTCTAAACATAGCCAATCAGAAGCACAAACAAAATTTCACTGTGAAAAATATCGTTTGTCTAATCTGATACATGAACAACAAAATTTCACTGATCAATGATGAATGAAGGTACTAAATGTTTTGTCATCCAAGAGCCGTGGCACAAAAATCCATGTGCTTTGAAAAATCGCTGAGGTAAATTTTGCTTCTGTTTGCTCTGTCGAAGAATTTATTTCAGAACAAGAAAACTAAAATATTGCTCAAAAAACTGAACGAGAAATAAGATTGCTTAAAACGAAGGACGAAGATAGGAAAATTGAAGATATATCAGTGTTTGAATTAAATGAATACATTTGCCAATTTATCATCCCGGTTCACACAAAAAATGGCAACGTGTACAAACCAAATTTGCTTTGAAGTTTAGCGGCCAGCTTCAAACAACACCTGAAGAAAAAGATCTATTCTGCAGCATAATAAACGACTTGGCATTCAAAATACCAGAAAAGTTCTTCAATTCAAGCATAAACAGCTGAAGAAGCAAGGAAATAAACTAAGCAAGGAGTTAAACATATTGTACCAGAAGGATTTGATCGTTTTCTTGTTTTCATGAGATTGTTATGGTATTTTCATAAACATTTGATGTTACTAATATATGATGAACACAGTGTTAAATATTTTAAATTTATTGGCTTTCATTAGCTTTTATGATTAATAAACTTTGTGTGGAGAGATTTAGTCTTTGTTGTTGTTGAGCAATTTTACATTGTAACAGGGAATGAAATTAACTTTTTTTCCAGTACGCCACTTGCCTCCAAAATATTTCAAAGTGGTAGCCAATGCAAAAAAACTTAGTTGCCATTTTTTTAAACAAAACTTCCCCTATTTAGCATACTTGTCATCCAACATATGAGCAAATTCTACACTATCTTAAGTGCTGTTGTGATTATTTAACTTAAACAAATAATTTAAATCACTTTAAGTGCCTCGATAAGTTTCAATGCTCATTTTAAATTAAAATTGCATTCAATTTGCTGGAGAAAACAGTGAACATGGCGACAAATCAGCCTGCAAATAAAGTTGTCCCACGCAACATAAACACATATCTAAATCCAAGATGGCATCTATTTACAGAGATTTTAACGGCTTAGAAATGAGCCATGATCACTGCCACAGATTCACTTTTAAACTTCTTTAGCAATTTGTAAATATTAAGGTAAGAAGCATTGTAGTAGCCAATTTTTTCAACTAGTTTTCAGGATTTAGTTGCCAAAGTGTATTCGGCGCAAATTTCAAGCCCTGTGTAAACTATTTTGCACTTTTCGTCGCTTCATTTGTACGAAATAAATTTGTCTTCTACACAAAAAAGAAATCTCAGTACCTATGACATAAACATATTACAGCATGGAAAATGCTTTGTATGATTTTTGTTCACTCATTGATAAGTATCAGAAAACTCAGTTGTTCACTGCACTCACTCATTCGTTTTCTGATACTTCCAACTTATAAATAGAAATCCTACACGTACATTTTCCATGACGTAATCTCTATTTATGACCTCTAAGGATGGAAAGTGGACTTAACTTTTGCAGAAAAGAAGGATACACAAATGTTCAACAGTTGGAAGAGTGAGGATTTAAACATGGGACCTCGTGGATTGAAGGCTGAGGTCTTACCACTATGAAAACCATGCAAAATTTTGGCTTTTAAGCTAACAATAGAGGATGTACCATTAGTTGGAACACTAAAACGCATTAAAGGATAATTCTTGTACTGCTCATGGGATGACAAAAGTTTTTAGCCTGTATACCGAGTTTTGAATTTTTCACAAGCACACAACACGCCAAAAATATTCCGTGACACTCAGAAGCATAATTTCAGCCCCGACCCTAATACTTTCGTTTCTATGTACGGAACAAAGAAGAACAGAACAAACATACAACAGCATCAGAGACACTTAATTTGGGCTTACTATTATTTCTAGACCAGACGTCTGCGAAAGAAGCTAACGCACTCAAACGTAAAATTTTAAACCACAATTGCACCATTCTCAATGCAAATAGGTGCAAAGCTCGGGAAACAATAAAATGCTGTTTTTTTCTTTCCTCAAGAGTTCTGCTGAAAGGAAAAACTTCTCGACTGAAACACATCGTTACGACGAGACTGTCAATGAAACAGCCCTCGACTCTAACAGCCACCTGTTCTGGTGACCAGCGTTTTGTAGTTTTTGAACAAAACTGAAAAATAAGAAGAGTTCAAACTGCACTTACCTTAAAATCCAATACTTTTCTATAATGGAAAGAAGTTCTGCGACGACAAAAACGTTTTTCTCCTTGAAATAAACGAAAGATTTCTGCCAAACCACAACCCCTGCTTGAACCGCGTGTTCGTAACCATGAATTAGATTTTTCGCCCAGGATTCCCTGCGGCCGCGAAAGCAAACACTGAGAGGCATAAGTTGCATTGTGGGACGGCAAAATGGCGGTTAAAAAACAAAAACAAGACGACAAGATATGATTGCAAAAACGTATAGCTAGCTTTCCAATTTTATTTCTATAAGATTGATTAACTACGCATAAGAATACTTGGAGTCGGGATTTTTAAAGATCAATGCAGCAGATTTCGAAAATCAGTCAATACCAGCCTGGTAAATTGAATTCAACAAACCTTTTATAGTTGATGACAACTTTTTAAATGGGACAAACAAGCAGTAAAACGAACCTTAAAAGAGGCCGATCAGATTCAGAGGAAGAGCAAGATCAGGAATTGAGGGTTGTTGATGTTCCCAAACGGTAATTGAAGCAATGCTATAATCAATACGATAAATGTTTTAAATATTCAAAATCCTTGTATAGCTGTCGATTTCGAGCTGCTCTACTCGGATTCTTCAATGTTTAGTTCATTACTCCAGTATTAAGCTTTTGAATAACGAAAGCTCGCACATTTTCGGAGAAAGTGTGAACTAAATAAAGTAAGTTAATAGTGTATTTCGTTATGCTAGCATACCGTACATTAACCTAGCATTATTTGATCTGTAGTTAGTTTTGCAGAAAATAAATTAATTATGAATCTGTGCAGCAGATAAATAGTTATTATGGCCTAACTAAAAAATACAGTACCACTTATTTACATCTCATTGAATAACAAAATGTTGTATTGTACTTTGTGGGTCAGGGTAGGATTATTGTGACCTTGAATTCTATATTTGGTTTCACCAATTAAGAAATGTGCTATGTTTTGAATGATGGATTGTCAATCACAGTCATGTAATTATTTCAAATTACAGATGGGTTGTACTTTTTTTATGGAGTTTTATGGAGTGACGAAAAGAAAGCTTAAGGCCAGTCAATCAGTTGATGCACTTTATTTAAACAAGGTTATCAGATTTACAACAAATGATTTTTATCAGTCTCTGCTAGGTTAAAAAGAGGAATCTTGGGTTAGCACTAACCAGGTTTTGAACAACTTGGCCCAGACAAGTCAAATTAGCCTTTAATCATCATTGATCATCATCATCATCATCATTATCATCATCATCATCATCACCTTCATCATCATCACCTTCATCATCATCATCATCATCATCACCTTCATCATTAATCATCAACACCATCATCAACATCACCTTCATCATCATCATCATCACCTTCATCATTGATCATCATCATCATCATCATCATCACCTTCATCATCACCTTCATCATGGATCTTCATCAACGCCATCATCACAGGGCTAGTTGAAGCCTAATTTGACTGGGGAAGCTAAAAAGTAGTGAACACCGAAAGTGCAAGCATCTAAGGGGGTCCTGGGGTGTGCCATACCAGGAAGTTTTGGTAAACTACACTCTCTAAAATGTGTATTCTATGTACGGTAATTTTGAATATTAAGTTTTGTTGGCTCAGGATATATTTTTTTCGGCAGTGTCTGCCAACTTTTTAAGTGTAAATCTTGTTGGATATGATCAGCAATAATTTAAAAGGTTATAAAAAATAAGGTCTTAGCAAATACTAAGCAAAGAAAAGGTAAAAGGGAGGATTAAAGCAACTTCACTGTGGTCGTGAAAGTGAAACAATGTGTATTTGCAAGCATCAACCAAGAACTTACAAAAAACTTTCAGCTAGGGCTGTATAGCAAGCAACCATTTTTAGAAATAGTTTTAAAATAGAAACTTTTTTTAATAGATGACCTAGTCAGGTATGCCCTGCTGGAAAAAGTTATGTAACCAGGGAATTAGGAAGGGATGGGGGGGGGCTGGTACCCCCCTGCTCTGCTGGCTTTGCATCATGATTGATTACCATCATTGTCACTATCATTATCATCATCCTGTCATCATTGATCATCATCACCATTGTCGTCATCATCATCATCATTATGGATCATCATCATCGTTATCATCATTGATCATCACCATCATCATCATCATCAATGGCATCATTATTGCAGTCATCATATATCGCCATCACTGTCATCATTTGTCATCATCACCATCTCATTGATCATCATTGTCCTCCGCGTTGTCATCATCATCATTGCTCATCATCATCGTCATTGTCATCATTGATCATCCTCAATATCATCATCATCATCATCATCATCATCATTCATTTTCTATTGGTTTCCACCTCATGGGGGTTTGGCATTAATTTTCAAGACATGTTTGACATCAATTTCTGCCTGTCAAGCAATATTTATTTTTTTTTTACCTACAGGCTTACTGCAGATGTTTGCAGTCTAAGAAATAAAAGTTTAATTATATCATCACAACATGAGTGCACGGCCAGTGAAAATCTCTGCAGACCACCAAATTTTATAATTGCAGTTTGAGCACACCATGGTGAAATAAGTCACGTAGTGTAAGTGTCACTTGTGATGTGTGACATCTTATTTTAAAACCCTTGCAAGTAGGCTATTTAATAATTACACCTCTAGTAGTGTAAGCAATCAGAAATTCTGAGAATGGAGAATTAACAAATAGATTCCATGTTGGTGTGCAGCTGTTCAGTAATAACAGATGACGTCAATCCGTGGTAAGAACAAAAAAGTGACACATGAGGCAATAGCTGAGTGTGTCATTAATGTTCTTACCACAGTTTGACATCTTCTGTAATCTATTACTGAACAGACGCACAAAAACATGGAATCTATTTGTTTTATATTAATAATAAAAAATTAAAAACCTTGTATAAATCTTTAATAGATCATATGCGAGAACCAATCAAAATGGGAGAATAACTTGGGTTATTATATAATGCATGAGATGTAGATCATTAGTAGGTAATGTACTAATGTAGCTCACATACCGGTAGATACCATATTTCTCACTTTGCATGGTCTTACGGTAAAGATGTTAGAGGCTCAGCTTTTGTCTGCAAGTCACTTCTGTTGTCTGAGTCATATTTACAATGCTTCACATTAACTTAGATTTTGTAGGCATTTAATTTTTAATTTACTTTCATAGAAAGAAGCTGAAAACAACATCCGGATATATATTTCAGACACTCTTCATAAATGGTGAAGGAAGTGATGTAACAATAGATGCACTTGGTGAGTATTTTATGTAGTTGCAGAATATAACAATCATGTAACATTAAATTTTTTTAAATAACATATCACAGATAACATGACGCAAAATAATTTTAGATAACAAATTACATCATGATATAAAATATAAAGAGTTTTAAGTCTTGGGGATGTGTTTTTGGTGATTTAGCTACAATTTAAGTTCAAGTAAATTTTTGTCAGAGAGTGGCAAATTTTATGCATTAAAACTGTGGCTTACACAGAACAAAATGATTATGGTATTAGAGAGTTGTAATACAGATTAATTTGAAGTGATTGATATTTAATTGTTGTGCTATAATGTACATACTGTGTAGGTGCTG
Organism: Palythoa caribaeorum; assembly: GCA_026546465.2. Taxonomy (NCBI): domain Eukaryota; kingdom Metazoa; phylum Cnidaria; class Anthozoa; order Zoantharia; family Sphenopidae; genus Palythoa; species Palythoa caribaeorum. The sequence continues at coordinate 3,010 of JAOCNB020097229.1, read as the reverse complement.
CCAGGACTAGAAACTTTTTAGAATACATTGCCAATTGGGCAAATAGCATCATTCTGGAAATCCCTTTTTTCCAGATGGTTGGATTATAATTATAGCAGTACCATGCTAAAGCTGAAGGGTAGAATTTTATCAACATTATGTATAGATGAAAAAATGCAATGAAATTTTTGTTAAAGCATGGTAAAACTATTTAATGCAACAACTACACTTGTAAGAGTTGGATTGTATCTTAAAAAGAAATTCATTGAGTTAATATTATAAGTTTTTATTTTTTCTCGTTTTATTAGGACGAGCATGGAAACTTCACAAACTTTACTTATGCCAGGTATATGTTACAGATTCTTGATCAGTTAAAGTGTTGTGATACATCAGAGGTATAAAAGAATAAAATAAATTTCACTATGAAAATTTAGTGACAGATACTGTTTTAGTATAATTACAATCTCCTATTCCCTTACCTCTCATATGCCATTATATCTTGGGGAATGACTTATAAATCAAATACAAAAATACTACAAACCAAACAGAACCTTATTGCCAGGGTAATTTTCTTCATTTGGAGAAAATACTGAAATTGCTTTCCCACTTTTAAACCTATTAGATATTAATAGTAACCGTAAATCATGTTTATGAACTCCAGATGCTAAAATTTATACACAGCTGGCACAAACAACACCTTCCCCCAATTTTCAACAACTGTTTCAAATACGCTAAGGATGTTCACTCATACAATACCCGTTATGAGGCTAATGACGACCTATACAAAGCTTGCTTTAGGACAAACACTGGCAAATAAACACTTTCTGTGATGGCGACTAACATCTCAGAAAAATTGCCCCCTGATCTAAAACAAGTAAACAAAAATATAATTTATTTAAAACAAAGGGCCAAAAGTTACCTATTACTAAAACAAATTGGATCTCTTGAGACGAATGACTAACCTTCCCCTATACGTGTGCTTCTTGCTTATGTGCTATGTGTTATGTGTGCTTTTCACTTTGTTGTTTATCTTCATTTGTTTGTTTAAAACTACATATTTTCAATTTGACCTATGTTCTGGCTAGGGACCTAACTTGAAAACAAATTTAGGTTCATTTAGGCATTTCCTTACATATATACTTCTATATTTCCTTTTCATATTAATTTCAAAATTTAAACATACTGACCAGCAATGAATAGAGGATATTACACGGTGGCGCGAAGATATGAATTTTATTTTCGAGTGGCAAAACAATATTTTACGAACAAGCGCAGCGAGTGAGTAAAATATTGTTTTTGCCACGAGAAAATAAAATTTATATCTTCGCGCCACCGTGTAATATCCTCTATTTATTACCACTGGCACGTACGTGCTGATATGGGGCTGGTTCAAACTTTGCCATAATCGCAAGCATAAGCATAGACATAAGTATAAGAATTTTATGTGTTAACCGGACCAACGTAATCATAGGGATTGAATTGATACTGCGCATGCATACTGGTGATACGAGAATGCGTTTCTTAGTCATCCAACTTGGAAAGCCAAAATGACCAGCAAAATGTTGGAGGGGGACTAGGCTCTAATTTGGTTTCTTTCCGCTGACAAAAAAACTGCAGCCATATGTGAGACCAGTTCACACTTGTAATTGTACAACATAAGCATAAGCATAAGAATATGGAAATTGTTCCATTTTCTTACGCTCGTACTTATGTTTATGTTAGTTTAGTTCACACGAAGAATTCTTGTGCTTATGTATATGTAGCACATTAACAGGAAAAGGGGTCTCATCACCCATGCTTAACCGGCCCTCTTAATAATAAACCTAAGGATGGATTTTTAAACAAAACTGATATTTATTGAATATTTTGGTGCAAAACGGCTCTTAAGTGTTGGTTAAGGTCAAAAAATTAAAAACAATCTTGATTTTCTCCAGATTTTTGTTTTGTTTTTGTTTTATTTTAAAGAGCTTTTGATTATACAGAAAAAGAGCAAGAATTCCGACAAAATTGAATTAAAATACACGCTATCCGTCTCTCATGGGAGTTGTTGCTGACTTCTTTGGAAATGAACAAAGCTCAGACAGTTTTATGACACGTCATCACATTTGTTTTGCAAGCTGTCACGAACGGTTTGCATCCGTAAGTATTGTTTGTATAAGTGTTTTAGGAGTCATATTTCACTTCAGAAGCTCCCAGGCTTGCATCATTAAGTCATGCAGAATGGTGGGTCGAGGGAAGCTTCTAAAAGAATCTAGACTGAGTGGAAAGTGAATTCACGCCGATCGAGAACCGCCAGGGTTTTTGTTTGCAGTGATTTTGTTTTATTTGTGATATCTCTATATATTTGCAGTGTAGCTGCTTACATGTAATTTTTGCTTGCAGTGTTTTTTTGTTTATTTAAAGTGGTGTCCCATCAGGACTACCATAGTTTTCTTCACTGAAAATTTTTACTCAGCTGTACTGTACTGTTTTAAATGTCTATTGAGCCATACTGTATGTTATGTGCTCTGTGACCATAAAATTGTCCTTGGCTTTATTATGACATTGGACGATGTCGCAGGAGTTGTTGTGTCCCATATTTGGAAACTGTCTCCCATATTTGGGAGGAACACGAGGAAGAAAAAATACGGAGAGTTTTCAGTCAGGAGGGAGTATTTTCATCACGGAGTATTCTTAGAAATCCTTTATCAATATAGTTATATTTGATTTACAACAGGAGTTTCAATAAGGGCCAGGCACCGGGCAAATTCACCAGCTGTAAAGATGGTTTTGCCAGGTTGCTTTCAGCATCTCAACCAAGAACAAAATAAACTTTTCACAAACTTTGCCCATGTGCCGGGTCTATTAGTCGCCGAAGGCGACGTGATTATTGGCGAATAGTCACCGAGACAAAGTTGAGGTAACTATTCGCCAATAATCACGGAGCCTGAGGTGACTAATTGTTTTAGTATAATTACACTAGGTGTTATTTCAAAAAGGAAAAAAGACACATTTACAACGAGGAAAAAAATATTTCAAGCGAAAGCGCGCT
>JAOCNB020097200.1:0-11636 GCA_026546465.2 Palythoa caribaeorum | reverse complement strand
CCTTTGACTGGACTCTTGATTCCTTTGACTGGACTCTTGATTCCTTTGACTGGATTCTTTATTCCTTTGACTGGACTCTTGATTCCTTTGACTGGATTCTTGATTCCTTTGACTGGATTCTTGATTCTTCTGACTGGATTCTTGATTCCTTTGACTGGATTCTTGATTCCTCTGACTGGATTCTTGATTCTTCTGACTAGATTCTTGATTCCATTGACTGGATTCTTGATTCCCTTGACTGGATTCTTGATTGCTTTGACTGGATTCTTGATTCCCTTGACTTGATTCTTGATTCGTTTGACTGGATTCTTGATTTCTGTGACTGGATTCTTGATTCCTTTGACTGGATTCTTGATTCCTGTGACTGGATTCTTGATTCCTTTGACTTGATTCTTGATTCCTTTGACTGGAATTTTTGATTCCTGTGACTGGATTCTTGATTCCCTTGACTGGATTCTTGATTCCTTTGACTGGATTCTTGATTCTTCTGACTGGATTTTGGATTCCCGTGACTGGATTCTTGATTCGATTGTCTGGATCATTATAGAGCTGAAATTGTAGTAGTTCTTCAAGAAAACAATGGTTTGTATCGTCTGTTTAACGTTAATATGGAATGGTATGAAGTAGAACGAGAGTTAACAACAAGAAAAAAAAATACTAGAAAAAATTTAACGAAGACGAATTGCACAATATGAGTTTTCAATCACTATATTTTTTGAACATATACAAAAATACTGATTTTCATTTTTGGGCAAATAAATCCAATAAATTTTTTGATGTTTTTCCAGTTTCATACTCACATTCTATTAAGTACGGGAAACTCTCTAATCTAAGCGGTTCATTTTTTGTATAAGAGGAATAAATATGGTATTTTGTTATGATAAGTAAATGGCTTGACTCCAATATGCCGTAAAGGCTTTGCATCGCCAGAAGATGAATAGCTTCACAATTTTGTTTTATTGTTCCACCAAACTTTAAAAGCTCTCCAAAAGGTGGAAGCCAGCCTACATTTAATAAAAAAATGAAATATTGTTTGTCTTATACAAAAACAGTAAGGACATTTATCCGTGTCTGCCATTTTCAATTCATTCTATGATAAAACACAATTTAGCTGCAATTAAGGCAAGAAGCTTGGTTCTTGGCTTAAGCGATATCAGAGCAGGGATAGACTTTACTGAGATTTTGTTCACTGATTCCTTAAAAGAGCTCCGTTTAATTTGTCTGATCATGAATGTTACTTATAACAGTTACAAATAGGAAGTTTTCACAATACGGTTACTCAAATATTGCTTTAGAAAGCTGTCGTTCAAATTAAACGTATTTTTTTCTTCCGTCATTGTTACGTTTGTGCGGTTCCGGTTTTCACGGAGACATCACTGGCATAATAGCCCTTCGGCTTGCGCTTCCGTCGCTTCCGTCGCTCGTAAAAACCAAACTTAAATAATAAGAACCGCCCGTCTCGTTTTTGAAAAAGGTTCGGACGAGGAACATCTTATTCCCCTTTTACTTGGACTAACGTATGCAGATTCAAAGCCTGCTTTTCTTCGCAGAATTTTGTTAGTTATTGCTGTTTGAAACGATAAATTTTGGTTACTGTTATGTATTATCGAGTTCGATTAATGTAACTTGTTATTTTATTCTCCAACAGACCTCCTTAATGCGGATACTCAAGATTACTTTTTGTCTATTAAATTTGAGTAAAAACAAAACAAAAGTATAACTTGATGTAAACCATAAGCTAATCCTGGAGACGTATTTATTGGAAGGAATCGAAGCTCTTTCACAATTGGCTGAAATACCACCATTACTATAAAAACGACCGTTACTAATTTATAAACAAATAACAAAATTCAAAACATTAATTAATGCACAGATGCTATAAATCATTTGCAAAGCATTCATAGTTATTCACACCTGCTTCGTCAAACTTCACTTAAACTCCTTGCATTTTAGACATTTCTCAGTCTATGGCAAACTACCACAATGAGAATAGAGACCTATTTACCCGTTTTTGTTCCAATTTTCTGCAGTTTTTCCATGACCATAAATGCAGAACTATCTGTAAGCAATACTCTAGACAAAATTTTTGACAAGAAACGCTATGATGCAAGATTGAGGCCGAATTATGAAGGTAAGCGATAGAAACGCACAGCATACGGTTTACAAAACGTTTAGAAAAATAAGAGGAAATAAAGAAAAACACAATCTTCCAGGCGCTCTTTTGGTGTTAAATTTTGCATTTACTTGACAACAAAATGAGAGCTCAAAAGTTAGATATCTTCTGCACAAGCCCATAAAGCACTTTGTGAAGGTTTTTCATCCAAAACCTGTACTTGCAGGTGGTTGTTGTTTCCTTTGCACAAATATCACATTGCTAACTTCAGTAAGTAGTTTATTAGGGTGTGCACTGATGAAAACCAAACATCCGTACGTTTTCTATTGGGTGACATTTATCGGCTTGCGGTTGCGGTATCGTAGGACCCATGACATAATTTCGTCTGTTTCTGCGGTGCTGCAATATAACAGCATCTTAATTTGCTTTCTTTCAAGCGCTTTCTCATTTCCACGCGCAGGATAATGTAAGGACTGATGTAAAAATGATTTACACCTAGATTGGGTTTTGGGGGTCTAATATATTTCAAAATATTCGAGACTCTCAGAACAATTAAATGCCTTTTCAAATATTTTCAATAAGTTCAACCTTAAGTAGTTTCATCTTTTAAAATTTGCAATGGTAATGTTTTTAAGATTATGCTTTAATTGAACTGTATTCTTAATCTTTAAGATCTGAAAGGTAAATAAATATTTTAAACATGCGTGTACAATATATTGAACAAATCAATTATTAAACCGGTCTAAATTTTCAGATTAAGGCTATCCTTACCTATATTTATTATTTTGTCGCCGACCGACCCAATTTTTTAAGATTTATGTAAAGCAAGACTTCATTTGTTCCGTGTTGATAAAGGTCACCATAGCATCCACCATTTCAGTTTGATACTGCCACAATAGAACAAAGCGTAGGAAAAACAACCTACACAATTTTTTCATAAGAACAAGTAAATTTTTCCGAGGCTCAATATTGTTCTTAATTTTTTGGCAACTTCAGCCTCAATTTGTTCTTAAAGTTGTTCTTATTTCTGTGAGCGGTTTCATTGAAGAAAAAACAAAATAAAACACGGTATTAGAAAATGAAACGCCTTGCGCCACACATGTATCGTACAGTTGAATTTAGAGGCAAACTACCTTCATAGTCAGTGTTGAACAGTCATAACAGTGAATCTTTTTATGTTTTATGCTGTATCGCATAATTTTAGTCAATTTTCTACCACAATAACTTTCCTAATAATCAAGCTTCAGCCTGAGCTTGTTCTTAAATTGTTCTTAAATTTTGGGAAATTCGAGCCTCGTTGTTCCTACAAAGTTGTTCTTATTAAAAAAACCGTGTACCACTTTCAAACCGTTATATAGGTATAATTTAAGAGCACTTTTGCCATATACAACATAAACATAGCAGAGCAGATTAAATGGTTTTATAGTTTTCAACCAGTTTAAACAATTTCAAGCAGCCGAATTAGCTGGTTTTCTTGTCACAGCGCTGTTTTACAACCGACTTTTGAGAGCATAAACAACTGGCTTCTTCCCGACGCAGCATTGTCAACACATACGTTTTCGTGCCCTCGAATATGAGTACCTTTCAGTTTGTCTTTTTTTATGATTATTTTTGCCAACCGACCAACCTACTTTTGGCGGTGTCAATCGACGAGAAATACAAAATCAAGTGGGGATGGCCTAATGAAACTTAAGCTTCCCACTGACGTTTCTTTATCAAGATTAAATTCTACCTTTAGTATCACCTTGATACCAAGTTGCTAAAAGCCAACTGAATAAGATAACACAGCTAGCTATTTATCCAACGCTGAAATTCTTTGAAAAGATAATTTTCCTTCCCGCTTAATTAAATTTCAAGATTTGCCTTTGTTGTAATTCTATTTCTTTCTCTTTTTTACGTTTCGGCAATACAAGTAATTTTAAAGAATATCTTCGCAAGCGTGTGAAAATACAAAATGCATGTTTAATTTATTACCTTAACTCGCGCGAAACGCTTCAAAATTATTTTAAAGCGTGTTTCCCTTTTCTCACAGTATGCAGCATATTTTGCCTTTGAGCGCACTGATTGCCAACCGAGCAGTGCTGAGCTTACATGCTGGTTTTTGGCTAAAATTTTAGGTTTTGAAATTAATTCGAAAGTAGTCTTTTCACAAAACTTAGTCGGTTATTTTTTTTAAAATTACGCGACTTTAGACCGACAAATTGTGGCAGCTCAGTTCAAGTGCTTGTGAATTGCAAAAACAAATACAGGATGCATGGATTCGCACAGAAAAACCCTTTGAAGGTTTTTTCATCTTTTATAAATGAAACATTTTTAATGGAGCACGATATAAAATGAAAAATATTATGATACTTTTTACTGCAAGCGAATAGAGATGAAGTTTTTAAAACTTTTGATATTGGCGTTTAGAGTTTCACCCTATAACAATGACTCTTTCTTTTTAATAAGAATATATTTTATAAGAAAAACGTAACGAGGTTGAAATTCGTGAAATTTTATAAATATTTTAAGCCTGAGGCTGAAATTTTGAAAAGAATATAATTTCGTGCGTTGAAAATCTGTAAATACAATACAATGATATGGTTTTACTTATTTGTATAAAATTATTCCTTTCTCTAAATGGCAAACCGATTAGCCAGCAAATGAAACACTTCCCTAGCGATAGCCAAATGTTCAATAATGAGCCGTGAGTACATAAAATGTATTTGTGTAGTTAAAAATATGTACAATGGAAAAGACATAAACTAAACCGCAAAATGTTTTCATGAAACGTCTTAAGAATATTAGAAGAATATTTTCAGCCACAAATCGGCATAAAAAATAGCAATATTCAGCTTGGGCCGGAAAAACAATACTATTATAATAAAGAAAGAGTATATTTCCAGATCTTAGATTATATTTATTATCATGATTACGATATTTCTATTTTTTGCTTCTAGAATTGTATCTTGGTATAAATGTTATTCACATACACTTAGCCATGAAGTGTTAGTTGTCCTGTGTTTCAGGTTTTACACCTGTCCTTTAGCATAGTTTACCTATATAGATTGCACGTTTAATGACCATTAAGTAATCAATACTTTTCTTTCTTTCGTCTTGAAATTCTTAAATGTTAACCCAAGGTAAACCAGTGGAAGTGAAAGTTGGTTTCTGGATTCTCTCAATTGACCCCATTAATGTTCTCGACATGGTAAGTGCAGAATTTTTAAAAGTTTCTTCAATTTGTATATATTCTTAATCTTAAGTTTGCATGAAGCTGCACTTGCTATCAATGGAGATTGTTTGACAAGTCTAAAGAGCTTAAAACGCGGTAATATGCAAATCTTTATTTGAAATAGCTGAAACAGGTGAAGTTTGATTTCCCTAAACACGTCAAAACTCGTTTTTATTACTGGACTACCCGTGGGGTTGCCCAGTTATTAAATTTTTTTCCGGATTTTGTCTTGCGAAAAGGCTAATATTGCGAAATTGTTCACATGTTCCGCATTGCCCAATCACGTTCACATGTTCCGCACTGACCCTTGCGGTGTCTGCTGCTCACAAAGTCCAAAATTATTGCTCCATCGTGGTGAGTGGAAGTTGAGTAACTTTTTTTTAAAAATGTCAAAGTGTTTCTATGCTGAAATCATTCACGGGTGTTAGCGATAGACCTGCGCCAAAAAATCAACTTCGAATTTTTACGAAAGATTCCACTTCAGCTAAGTAGTATATAAAATTAAAACATGGTATCGGTTGTACAAATCCACCCAATTTCACAATATTCAACAGCCAAAACCAGCTAAGTTCTTAACTTAAAAAACAGAAATTTCTGCACTATACAGAGATAGGATGCAACAAGTTTAGTACATTACTCAATGTCTTTTAGAATTATGCGTTCATAAAAAGAAAATATTTTCCTCAAACCAAAGCTCTTTTAACTCCAAAATCCTCGGCGCTTTGCTCCATCCTGAGAAACACCAATTTCAAACAACTCTTAACCTTTCGAGTTGTGCAGGTCTTTTACTAAACGTCTCGAAATATGGCTGATTGGAACAGTTCTAACGAGCAACTGCAGCAAACCGCCATTTTGTTGACATTTGAACGTATTGCATCATGAGCATTTTGTAAATTTTGACAAAATATTCAGCGGATCGATTGCTTTTACCTTTAATGAGACTAAGAATTTAGAATGTGACTCGACACACCTGCCATGGACCCCTGTCCATGAATGGGCAGAACTGTTGTTTGCGGTTAAGCAAAACCAACATTTTCTCTCCCATTCACCGTACTTACTAGTGCCAATGAGCATTTGATGGCTCCCTGGCGCTTTATAAAGCAAAACACAGAAATGGCAGATGTGTCACGTGATTACCAGTTATCACCCGTGACGATGTCATGCCCCGCCCAGCTCCCTTTGTTTTGGTGGACTCTGGCCTTAACATATAGAATAGCCTAAAGCCCGATTTCCTTTCCTCCAAAAGTGGGCGGCGGGCGGAGCTTTTTAAATGAGCGGACAAAAAGAGTTCAGAATGTTTTAACGTTCATGAGTGTTGTTTTTTCCGCTAGTGCCCGCCGAGCTTTTTGCGCATGTTGTTGACGTCATAAACGTTTCTTTTTTCGCTCGCCGCTCACTTTTGGAAGAATGGAAATCCTCCTTAAACCGATGTTTTTTACAGTAATATAGCATTTGCAAAGCGACGAGGACACAAAAAAATTGTTGAAAGAAAACCATGAGAAGCCAAATTTTTTCTCTCCTTTTAGAGTCCTAGTCAATTCTGAACGGATTTTCGGTAGAAAAACTTCAAAAAAATATGATACTTTTTTATACTAATCGGGTACTTTATTTAATTTTTAACGTGAGTCGCGTGCGTGTGAATATAGTCTGAATACAAATTTCAGGGCATTCTTAAAATACAACGACTTCAAAATAATTATAAATAAAAATTGAGTTATACTCGAAAACTCGTTTTCCCAGTAAAAATGCAACTAAAAATCAGGGAGTTCGCGTTCTGCGGGCGCCATTTTGTTCCCCTTGAAAAAAGTAACAGCTTTAGTGGTAATAATGACCCTGATAATGCACGACTTCTAACCAATCAGAGCGAGTGGTATATCAAATGTGCCAGTTATAATGCCGCACAATTTGAAATTTTCGCAAAGTTTATCGGTTTGAAAAATACCGCCTCAAAAGTTTGGGTAGGTGAAATGGCTTTCGAGTCATACAATGCAAAATACTAAGGATCGAGGATTCAACTATTAATACAAGAGGCTATTTCCAAATTACGTTTTGTTCTTTTAAGCATTTTAATAGTAATAAAATTTAATTCTGCAATATTATAGGAATTTACGATAGACTTGTTCCTTAGACAAGAGTGGCTTGATTATCGCTTGGATCACGGGCTAAACGAGACAATATCTCTCGGCAACACAGTGGTACAAAATATTTGGTTACCAGATTCCTACTTCTTGAATGCTAAGAAGGGATATTTTCACGAAGTTACTTCAGCCAATAGGATGATAATGATAGCTCCAGGGGGACTCGTCAAATATAATTTAAGGTATGTCCAGTGTAGGTCTTTTGGTCGACGGAGACAGAAGTGATTACAACACTGTTCGCTTCGGAAATTGTTTTGATGTTTATATTCTTAACGTGCACACGTTGCTTTAATGTTTAAACTATGGTGTGGAGTCTTTCAGTTAGGAAATTCATTTTGTTACTGCATTCCATCAAGATTGCTCCAGTTTCATTGAAACCATCGCGGACGTAGTAACTTCTCCCCGAAAACTCTTCGTTTTCGTCTTGTCATCGTCATCGTCATCGTCATCGTCATCGTCATCGTCATCGTCATCGTCATCGTCATCGTCATCGTCATCGTCATCGTCGTCGTCATCATCATTGTCATCTGATTTGTACACAGCTATTTATCGCTGGGTAAGATGTTGTAAGCTCTCCATCAGGTCCAATGACATTAGGCAGAGAGTACACTCCTCAGAATATTTGCAGCATCAAGCATGGCAGATGCTTGTAAGACGCAAACACTTGGTGTGATGTTTGACTGCCCCAGGTGCCGTATTAACTAATGGGGCATGGAAAAAGAGCACCGATAACTATGGGAACAATAACTATTATTATGATAATGATGATGATGATAATGATGATGATGATTGTTATTTCACAAAAAGATCTAAATTTTGTGCCGTCACGGTTAATAGATCTGCCATCTGGGACTTAGTTCCTAGGTATCAATTTCAACAAACCGTCCCCTACCAACCAGCATTCTGAAATCTAAAATGTCATATGTTTGGCTTGGCTTCTCAAACGAAGATTAAGGGCATTGTCCTCGTCTGACGCCAGGTTCGCTGGTGGCTGACAAGGCCAATACCTGACAGGCACACTCTGCCACAACTGCTGCAGGGATATGACGAATCTGGGGTTGTTGCTAAGACAATGCGATTCTTCTTCCTACGGTGCTTCTTATCAAGGGAGGCTCTGCGGCAGTCATATATAATGTCATATATAATAATATTTTCATATAATTATAGTAAACACTTGCCTATTCTGCGCCTGCAAAACAACGTGCTAGAGGTTGCATTCACAGGGGTAATCCAGGTGAACTTTTTCGTCGATCTATTTACAATACGCATTTCGGTGTTAAGGACGGCGGTTTGCCATAGGTTTTCGTCAAACGAAGGCAAAGTCCAGTTGTTTTGAAAACTTTCGCTGCATCTCCACTGGCCGTCGTCAGAGTAAACACCAAAGTTTGAAGAGGCAAAAATCCGTGGTCCTTCAGATTTTGTAGCTTTGATAGATATTAATTTCGCTTTGTCACTGATAAATATCCTTTGCAAAGTTGAACTAGCTGTCTTATTGACAAGGATGCCATCAATGTAAACTTCTCCTGCATCTTCTATAATAATGTCCAACATGTTAGCTGGGAGTGAAAAACAATATAATATTGTTGGATGGTTAGACATAAAATTTAACGATACATTAGAAGCCTTGGTTTTATTGTTTTCGTTAAGACGTCGTTCTCGCTATCGAGATTCAACCTGTTTTTCGTAGTAAACCTATTCAATCTTTTCTTTGACCAAAGGAGAATAAGCCTGATTTGGTTAACAATCAATACGTTGTGTATCGATTTAAATGTGATCAGTGAGATGCTGATTATTTAGGTTTTACTACAAGACATTTGCATTAACGCATTCAGGAACATAGGTATTTTGCCATAGGCAAGCATTTTGTTAATATTCATGATAGTATTGACACCTCTAGTTAAAGTAGTCATTTCTCTGTTATTAAGAAATGCCAAACTAAGTTAAGGAGCTCAAGCCTTCACTCAATACTCAAGAGGACTCCATTCGAGCTAAGTTTTTTACTTGATTATACGTCTCTATGGTTACATAGCATAACTTCATGCTTTATTTTCATTCGAAACGTCGCATTTTAAACTTTTATGTTTAATATTTTATCGCAATTTTTTATCGTGAAATTACGCTCAAAACACCGACACAACATGCGCAATTGTTCTGAACAAAACCGCCGAGCCTTGTAATATATCTTTCTATAGAAATTATTGTATTTTTTTATATACAAAGTAAAATTCCTCAAAGTAAAGCTCATGTTACATTTGTTTTCAGTAACACGTGAGGTCTGGCAGTTGGTATTAAACATTGCGATAGGTTTTTGGTGAGGTCAATCAATCTAAGGACCCGGACAAAATACTGGTTGACGGAGTTTGACTGACGTTCACCAATAAACAGTCGCAACGGTGTTAACAAACTGCGAAACCGCACGTGTTACTGAAAAAACGGAAGTAATGTTATGGTTGAGCTAAAGGAGTGTTATTTCGTTTTGTAGTTTGTCTTGAATTTCGAAAAAAAACAAAGCAAATACAAGACATGACACGATATTCAACCAATCATGAGGCATGGTAAATAACACGATATACAACCAATCAGGAGACACGACAAATACAGGGTATGACATGATATACAACTAATCAGGAGGCACGGCAAAGACAAAACATAACACGATATACAACCAATCAGGAGGCACGACAAATACAAGACATAACACGATACACAAACAATCAGGAGACACGACAAATACAGGGTATGACATGATATACAACTAATCAGGAGGCACGGCAAAGACAAGACATAACACGATTTACAACCAATCAGGAGACACGACAAAGACAGGACTTAACACGATATACAACCAGGGAAGACAAGACATGACACGATATACAACCAATTATGAGGCATTGTACACACACAAAACATTGCATGACACGATGTGTAAAAAATAAGCAGGCATGGCAAAGACAAGACATAACGCAACAAACAATCAAACAGAAGGCATAGCAAACACAAACAGAACAGGGAATGCGAACAATTATGAGGCATAATAAATTCAGGACCTGACACAATATAAAATCAAATGGGAGGCGTAGTAAACGTAGAACATGACGCTTAAAATGCGACCAGTAAGAAGCCATGGCAACTAACAAAAGACATGACACGAAAAACAACCAATTTGGCGACATAACAAACAAGCATGTCATGTCTTGTACTTGCCATGCTTACTGATTAGTTGCCGTTTATGGATGAAATAAAAAAGTATTATTGCTAGCCTTACTGAGCGACAATCTGCAGTAGATATCTGTCTGAGGCTTTTCTTCGGTGCGTATCCACGAGGCGTAAGGTTTCCCAAAAGCGGAACCATAATATAGTTGATCGGCAGTAGCATGTTTCCATTTGTGATCGTCAAAAGTCGGTAAATTCCAGTTGACTTCGTACTTTGTCGAGCATTTCCATCGCTCATCCGTTTGCCAGCTGTTATTACCACTCCACATCTTAATGATATTCGAACCGACAGAAAGGTCTTCGGCGCTACAGTTGCCATGAATGGCAAACGTTTTGACGTCGAATGGAATAAGGTATTCTTTAGCAACGATTGAAGATGATATAAACGAGCTTTTGGATTCCAGAAAAAGTTTTCCGTCAACAAATAAAGTGGTCATGTTGCAACCAAGCAGTGTGGCTTCTTCATAAACTGATAAAAGAAGAAAAAGGTAGCAATTAGTAAGCAAAGCACAAATTACCTGTATAAAACTTTATTAAAGTTGTGAGTTGTCTCGATTAGCCACTCCACCTCAAATACCTATACAATTAAAGAGGTAAAGTTTTGTAATGTAAATGAGAAATGAAGTTTAGCCAAATCTTAGTATCTATTAGAACAAAGCTATACGTATAAGGACTATGGGGCAGACCTCCAAATTTTCCCATGTTAAATGTGTCCACCGCACAACATAATTCCTGCCTATATATGTATATTATGTATATTTGTCCTAGTATTATACTTAAAATTCATAGTACCTTTTACTGCCACATGAGTTAAAAGTCAATATCCTAATTGGATTACGTTTGTTGGCAGGTAATAAAAAAAAAAGTATGGCAGGGTGGCTATTGATGTTATTTTACCAGGCCATCGGTTTGATTGCAGAATCATCATTCGTTGTTGTAAGAAAATGTTCTTGCTTCT
>JAOCNB020097173.1:0-11636 GCA_026546465.2 Palythoa caribaeorum | reverse complement strand
CATTTATTTTATTCTTAAATAAAACTACTCATACCTTTCCAACTGCCACACTGATTCACTTTTTAAAGTTCTATCAAATCAAGGTTTCAAAGGTTATGAAATGAATCAGTGTAGCAGCAAAAAAGATATTAGAACAAATTGAATTGCTACATATTTTTGAATTAAAAGTGTTTAAACTATTAAGTAGTTCCGGAAAAGCAATTTTATATTAATAAACCACTATGACAATTATACCTAGCATATTAGAAGGCATAAAACAGTTAAGAACTTACTGATGATGCTTGTAACAATGTCTTCATCAACCGACTGCTTGCCATTTGCACCACTCAAATTTCTACCCACTAATTCTGAATTGGTGTAGAATACATTCAGCAAGTACGCAGCACATGCTGTTGCTGACTTCCTCCTTGGGGCTTCATTTATTTGGTCTTGGAATAAGTAGATCCCTGACCCAGGAGTCAGTTCGACCATCTGCCAACATAAGATAACAGGAAACAAAATATCAGCAAATGCAGGTAATGGCAAGACACTTCTGGGCATATCTCAAACAAAAACAGCAAAACGTTTTGTATTGTTTTAATCTTCCATTATACAGTAAAATCTGCATCAAACTCCAGTACAGTGGAGAGGTGGACAAAAAGAGAAACATTTGTTTAATCATACTGAAACATAATTATAAATTATGTTACAAGAACTCCTTCACGTAATTACCTTAAATCTATCCGCCAACAAGGGATGGACTTTACCCGGTCTTGGGCGCTCGGATGCTGAAAACAGGTAAGACAGTGGTGATATTTACATCAAAGTATTTGAAGAGAAACTCTTTTTTTATCTGTCATAAACAAGGCATCTGGAGTATCAACAGTTGTATTAACGAGTGCTTGAAACTCATTTTCTTCAGCACTGGTCACTTTGCTAGTGAGTATGAAAAGTACTTGCCGATAAGTGGGCTATAGTGGCGAGTGGGTCCATTTTTACTAGCCCAGCATCAAATTTTACTGGTCACAGACTAGTGGACTACCGCAAGTTTTAAGCCCTGTCAACTATTTGAAAATATTTCAACTCCAGAAATAATACACAGCGGTGCAAATATCAGATATAAACACATAGTCTTATTATTTATTTATTTAGGATTTCAAGTATAAAATACATAGTTTTATAATTGAAATGATCTTTTACTTTATGTTTCGTATAAACTATATTTACTATTAAGTAACAGTAGAGTTGACAAAAACTAATATTGACACAGCTTTTGGCTGCTGACATAATCATATTCAACTCTAATGTTACATAAGTGTTAATATAGTTTATAATTAATAAGTTAGTGATCTTATTTTGTATCAACCATCACTTCTGAGGATGTGTGCAGAAGCATACGAAACGTAAAGATGATATCAAGTATAAAACTATGCATTTATATGTTTTTCATAGCTTTTTGTGTATTATTTTTGGTAAAACTGAGATGGCCAAAGAAAAAGGGTATTTCAACTCTAATTCAAAACTGGCTGAATATAGTTTAAAACAAAACTTTTACTACACCATAAAACATGAAAATGATGAGCATATTAGAGCAGTGGAAATTGTCACCAATACAGTTGCATCGTGGATTTAATACTTTCAAATGCACTCAGAATGCTGCAATCTGTTGGTTTGCTTGTCAATCTAAAAATATTTCCTAAAGTGCCCATTTTATATCATCTTGTGACAGGTTGTAAATTCTATCATTGAAAATAGTCAATTTTCTGTGGAGTATATTTTCTGCGGAAATGATAGTAACAGAGACCATGTGAACATGTTATTGGTGATTATTATTGGTATAATTTGAAACACTGTGAAAAATGTTAAGATATGTAAAAAATTGCAACCAATACATTCCAACTTGTGACCAAATCTGTTAGCAAGTTTATAAAAACCCACTCATATTTTTGTAAATTTTGAGCCCTGTATACTTTCCTTTTGGAAAATCAAGACTAAAATAAAAAAAGCAACAATAAAAATAGCTCATTCCTAAGGATTATGATTTACTGATAGTGCAGCTTAGCGGGTTAAAAACTCAGTTAGCAAGATGATAAGTGACTCACTTTTCCTCTGTACCAGTTCCTCCAATCTTCTTCTTAATTCCTGGTTCTCCTGTTGAAGTTGTATACATGTCTGACACTGGCTTTTTTGTCTCCTGGGGCATTTTCCTCCAACAGTTGGGCGAGGTGCAGGCTGTAAATTATTTGATGGGGAGAGTGATACTTGGGGAGGTGGAGAATAGGTGGTGTTGTAAATAACTGTTGTCTGACTGGTGGCCTTGGTGGGTTATATGCTGTAGGTTTTGTGGCAAGTGGAGTATCATTGGTCAGCTCAATGAGCAATGCCGGTGGGGAATCAGTCAAAGTTGGAGGATTGGGTGATTTCTGTGATGATGATATAATATCTGATGCACTCTGAATGATATCCACATCAAAGTGGTCTTCAGAGCTAGATGACATTCGTTCGAGAAAGCTTTGCGCCCGACCAGCCAACACATTCTTTTGGCGCTCACGCTCTTCATCTTGCTTTTGTTTTTTCTTCTTTTTTTCTTCCTCCTCCTGCCTTTTCTTTTCTCTTGCTTCTTGCTGCTTTTTTTTCTTTTCTTTGTTCTTTTCCTGCTTCTTTTTCACTTCTTCCTCGGCCACTATCTGTCTGATATCCTCATTCTCTTCCCCCATGATTTCATCAGTGTTGTCCTCATTATTCTGTTCACCCAATGGAACTTTCTTTGTGCCTCCTGTTGCCTGCTTTCTCCCCCTTTACCCACCTGTACACTCCAACAAGGACTTCTTCCTTAGCAGATTCTCTTTATCATTTATATTAAACACCAAAATATGAACACATAGAAAATTGCTTTTTTTAAGAAATTGTTCTCTATTAATTTGTAACTTTTGATTATTTCTCAACTGAATATTTTTTGCTCGTGGATTTGTATGTAATAATGCTAATATTATGTCAGGAAGTAGACATGACCAGGAACCTGATTTTTGCACTGAAATGATAAAAAATAAACATTTCCTGTCAGTTATAATTCCATTCATTCCAACTTGACTGTTTTTATAAACACTATAATAAAGGTAGATAAAAAACAAAGTGTTTATTTGAGTTAGTGTCAGATCACCCCTATATGTTCAAAGAAAACAAAGTCATGATGAATTATTTACTGATTCTAGGCTTGGTATTAGATATTTTAGGTTAGTGTTCCTTTGGCCTGACATCAAAACATATAATAGCATATGAATGTCTGCCTATTTCAGGCTTTAACAGGGATGACTAGATAATTTTTATTTTACTTGTCCATGCTTAATTGTTTAGGAATGATTTCATAATTCACAATGTCACTTCAAAACTAATGGCCCCATGGGGTCAGTACTTTTTCAATTCTGCTGGGTGATACTGGCCAGTCAGGGGTAAAAAGTACTGTCAGGCTATTGGGCCAGTATTAATATTGAATACTGTTGAATCCGTTTCAATGGGCATTGAATTATTCCCTCTTCCCCCAAGAAATAGATCCTTTGCATCTTACCTGATGTTTCCAAGATAATACACTTGTAATGTGAACCATCATCGAATTTTGCAGTTATATTTCCTGGTGTGCCATTTGCATTTATATGCTTTAGTTGGACAACCCTTCGCAGCCCATCTTCTATAAACTGCACCAAGCTATAGTCTGAAAAAAAATAGATATATAATAATGATAAAACATAATTGGACCTTTAGTAATCATTATCTTTTGAAATGAAAAACTGTCACAGGCAGGTGCTTTTGACTGTGCCTTCAAAAAAGTATAGTTGAATGTATTTTTTCAGAGCCTTCTTATTACTTGTCTTCTGCTCATTCAATGATTCCTTTGTCTTTTTTATTACCCTGAGAAAATGATCATTTTAAAAACATTCTAAGTTCATTGAAATAGTTGCTGAATAATTGTTAAGGTATAAGAATATGTGTTTCTGCAATTCTGGTCAACCAGTGCGGGCAATGATGAAAAAACAAAAATATATTTTATTTGGCCTAAATAGGGGCCGAATGTGAATCTGTAAATATAAATATTCTAGATAAAAAGGTTATGAAATAAATGCTATGCAGAAACGATTCACTGAAAAAATTTCCCAATTCTGATCTCAAGGTTGGACACTGGCCCTTTTGCAGGCGAATTTAAAATGTGAAAAGAACGAGATCTTCACAAAACTCAAAAGGCATATTGTCTATTGTATTGACCACTGATTGGCTTCTTTACATCATACGGTTTTCTGAAACGTGAAAACAAAGAAATACCCCGTGCTCACCTAAAATTCTACAAGTTCTTTACCTAAAAGCAACACAACATCACGTATAGCCAGTGTTTTAAGGCATTCCACAGACCATTAGCTGAAATAATGACGATCTATAAAATCATGTATCGAACACCAACAGAATCGTACCGTGGCCAACTTTGATTTAAAATATAATTTTATTCTTTTACAGCACAGATACGACTCACATCTTACAATTATAGACCAAGTTGTTAAGCTCACAGATCTTATGACTCGGTTTATACCTCAAAAATCCGGGTAGTTGGGTTTTTAGCTCGAATAGAATCGAGTCACTATCGAGTGTGAAGCTCAACCATCACCAGTGACGCAAATGATGTGACTCGATCAAGCAAATTTTGCTCGTGATTTTTCTTACCTTCATCATCGAACCTTGTTGTAGCAGTCCTCTTTCTTCCTCCTTTTTTACATCCACTAGAAGCCATGTTAATGGTTGAAAAAGTTTGAAAAAGCAAAAGCGACCAAATCTCAAAAATCCTTAAGTATAAAGTCCAAAGAGAGAGGATGCATCGGTTGGAATTCCCGCCTAAAGCTGTAGATCAAAGTGCGCATGATTTTAACTTTTCACCGCTGACCATTGATTCATGGGGCGCATCGTAAACTGCGCAAGGCGCATGCACAGTATTACTCAGAAAGAAAAGATGGAGACTGTGGTGGAGAAAGATTGCTCGAAGAAGAAACAACGGAAAAGAGGGCATTACTTGGCATATCTCTCAGACTCGTCTGTAAAAGTCCCAAAAACAACTTTCTACAGAAATGTAAAAGCAAATATTCAGGAGGGAGCAATACAACATGAGAATAATCAATCAAATCTTGCTTACAACCCAAGGTGATCATCAAGCTCATTTTGAATGCGAAGTCTATTGATTCTGACAATGTAGACCAATGTAACAGTCTTGATGTTGCGAAAAATCTTGATGAAGCTAGTGAGGAACAGCAGACGTTCTCTGATGAGAGCAAGGAAAAGGAAGCCTCGAACAGCCACCACTTGCACGTGCAGCTGCCACCCGACAACATAACCAACGATGCGTTGCTGCAGGAGTTACTTTTGGATGATCCTGCTCTTGCCTTCTCTGATGTCAATGCTGATCAAGTTTTTGCTGACCCAGATGAAATGTTTGTCGATGATGTATGTGATAACGAAGATATCGAGAATTTCTTCCAAGATGAAGGTGATCAGCCTCTGGGATATGATACTGATGGCGATGCACATGGTAATGGAGAAGATACCCCGACGTTTCAAAACTTCCAAGAAAGGGATTCAAGCTCAGTTCCACTCTTTGTCGGAGCCAGAGTAAGCATTGCAGTCAGCATGCTTTTAATCATAACTTATGCTGCCCGACACAACTTGACTGGAGTTGCTCTCACTGATCTTCTGTTACTAATTGATATTCACCTGGCGTGCCCCAATCACTTGGGCAATGCCATGACAATACTCCACAAATTTTTTCAGAGACTGAAGAACCCGGTGCAATTCCACTACTACTGCCCTTTTTGCTATGAATACATTGGTACTAGCAAGAGTGAACAGTGTGGCAACAAACATTGTTTGATGGAATTTGAAAAGAAGGGAGGACCAGATTACTTTATAGTACTTCCACTTGTATCTCAACTTCAATCATTTCTTTCAAGTAAGTAAATTTTCATATTCAGTTATATTTTTAGCATTCATGCCACTTAAAAATATCCCAGTATATCGGTGCATCAAAATTGGCATTTTTGTTTATAATGAAAAAGACGTGATTGAAAAACTCAAAAGTTGAAACAAAAAAAATCGGAATTGTAGTATAGGATGATATTTGTGGATTGTGTCTTAAGGCCTGGCTAAACTAGGAAACATTGTTTCAGAAAGATTGTTACTGGTTATGTTTCCTGGGGTGGCTAAATTAGCCGGAAACAAACAAAATGTTTTGCTTGATTTTTTTTGCAGTCAGCCATTTTAATTGTTGTCAGTATGCTCGTTGTTGGTAGGAAACATTTTTAATGAGTGAGGAACACTGAAAACCAATCAACAGTGTTTCCATCGTGGCTAGACTGGGGAAAACTATTTTGGATACAAAATTTGTGCCCTGGAAACAATATTTTTTTTATTTCGCACAAAAACGTTTTTTATTTCCAAGCAGCAAAAGTTTTTGTGCTACATTTGCTTCCTGCATGGCTAAACTGAGAAATATTTGCCTCCCAACCAAACTGACTCGAATGAATTCTAGCAAAAGAATTCAAACCTTAAAATAAAATAAAAAACTAACCACCATCCCTCACTGAGCAGGGTAGCTACTGTCAATGAAAAGTCAGGGAAAAACTAAATTTTTCCAAGGTCAGGAAAAAATCAGTGAATTCTGTATTTGGTCAGCAAAATTTGAAATTCTGCTCAAAGTCAGGGAAATTTATATCATTTTACAGTGAGGGCACTCCAACTATGAACACTTTGTGCTTTTTCACTCTTTTTTTTTTACCTATATTCCTTTAGTAAATTGGTTAGAAATACATAATATTTTCATTTTGGTTCAATTTATAAGCTCGTCATAATGTTGACGATTTAACTTTTTTAAACCTTACCCCTTTAGGAGTCACAATCCAAGTAGATATGATAGCAGTTACAGTGGATTATATATAACATTTATGAGTAAATATTTCCATTTTTTTAAATTTATTATAGGAGAAGAAATTCCAGACCTCATAGAATATCGCACAAAGAGAGTGAAAAGAAACGGTAGAAATATTGAAGATGTATTTGATGGCAGGCTGTATAAAAAACACTTTGGCCCTGATGGGTTTTTCAAGGGGACAGATGAAATGGTAAAGCAAAGTGAAGTTCACTTATCACTTCAGATCAACACTGATGGTGTTGCTTTATTTCGCTCGTCAAAGTACAGCATTTGGCCAGTGTATTTTCTTGTGAATGAACTGCCTCAAAAGTGCAGGTATGTTACTTTGTCATAGTTTGATTTGTAATATAGTGTATTGGTTGAACAAAAGTAATATTTTATTTAAGTTGACAACAAATTTCATTTGACCGTAAAAACGCATTGTCATTTCAAAGATATGAGAGGTTGTCATTGTTAATGATTTGACTCGCAGTTTTTCAAGGTTATTGGAAATTAGCTCTGTATTGAAGATTTTTATATCAGGATCATATTGATATTATGTTTCCATCAAATGAGAATTAAGAATTAGGAATTCAACTTGTCTTTTACTTCCAGTTAAGGGAGAACACATGTCACATTGAGTGTTTAGTAATACTTTTGTTGTGAGTTGTAACTATTACGAAAACTTGCTTCAAGACATTTTCCCTATTCAAATAAAGGTACCCCCACACTGCTGTTGTAATCTACTAAGACCCCTGTATCCCTTATTTCAATTTTGCAGTGACTACTATACTATCATGCTTTTCACAGGCAACAACGAAAGTACCGAATGTTTGCTGGTTTGTGGTTTGGTAACAAGAAACCTCATTTCCAAACATTCTTGCAACCATTTGCTTTGGAACTCAAGAATCTGTTCACCAAAGGTATGAAAATAATTTGCAAGTTTATATAGAAAAAGTAATTACTGTATTTTCCAGTGAAATAGCCGAAACTTTAAGACTCAAAACTTGACCCCAAGAATCAACTTTGACTTATATACAACAGTAACAAGGTTTTAAATGTGTATGGAGTTTCTTAAAATAAGATGTAAATTTAGACACTCTGAGTGTTGTTAGTAATCTCACAGGTTTCAATTTGTTGTAAACAAATATATGCCATAGAATTATGCAGAAGGTAGCTGTTTCCTGAATTATAGGATTAAGGACCCCTGGACCATGAGGAAGTGGGTGGATATTTTCTCTACTGCACTAAAAATTCTGTAATCGACACAGAATTACATTGCATTATCTTGCTTGGGAACTAGGACAAAAGAAACTGCACAGAATATATAGAATAACATTTTAAACAATAATGAATACAGTTATAAAGAGTCCTTAATACGAGGAGGTTGGTAGATAACTTTTTTCTTCATATTTTAGTCAAAAATAATTTAATCAATACATAAGTGCATCAAATTATTTCACTTTATAATTTTAGCAATGGGACTTGTTTGTTTTATCATGCTCTTTGTTGCTTTTGTGCTTTTTAAGGTTTTATAATGAGGTGAATTTTACGGGTCGACTTATACAACAGAATTTCAAACAGTGTAATTTCTACCTTAAAAACAGGGCTTGACCTATACACTGGTTTGACTTATGCACAGGAAAATATGGTATCTCAAATGATGTCGAACTGGACATTCAGGACAGCTTATTCTAAGGTTTTCTTTGACTTTGAAATGCAATTGCACAACAAGATTATGATCTTAGACTATTTAATTTTTACTGCAAAAATTTAAATCAGAGCATTTAAATAATTCATTTCTGATTTCATCCAAGATTGGTTATTTCCACAAGTGCTAAAAGGAGTTCAGATGTTGGTGGTGTTTAGATAATAATACAAGCTACATTTGAATTTTGTTTATGCAATGCAAACAGTAATTATCTCAAAGTATGTGCAGAAGGGCCAAAGACTTAAATTTCTATATGTATTAAATTTATTATTATTCTGTATTCTCCTATCACTAGCAAAAGCCTAATAAGGAGGTAAACAAACTGAGCAGTGAGACTGCAATTAATTAAACAGTGTAAAGCATTATATTTATTGAAATCTTGTTTAGTCAGGTGCGATTCTATCAAAACAAAATTAGTTTAATAATTGCTATTCTTTTGAATTTGTTCTCTAGGTGCCCCAGTGACTATTATGGACGAAGATAAAATAATTCCCTGCGTTGTACTATTTGGGACATTTGATGCACCAGCCAAATGTTTATTTCAAGAATTTTGTCAATTCAATGCATTTTACGGTTGTCCCTACTGCTTAAATCCTGGAGTTACTGTCAAAACAAGTGCAAAGGGACATACACATGCATATCCCTTTGATGAAACAAACTTGAACATTGGGCATGGTGTACTGCGTACTCACCAACAAACACTAGAATTCGCAACTGCTGCCACCACAATAACTGCCGAAAAGGGTATTGCGAGTGATGTCAAAGGTGTAAAGGGATTAAGTTGGTTTATGTTTGTGCCCAAATTCGACATTATTCGAAGTGCAGCCATTGACTACATGCATGCAACACTGCTGGGTGTTGTGAAGATGTTGCTTACGCTTTGGATTGACAAGTCATACAGCACAAAGCCATGGTCTATAAGAAAGAGTATAGGTGAAATTGAGACACGTTATATGAAAATAATGCCTCCTAGTTTATAACACGCCCTCCAAGAAGTCTTATTGGAAACTTTGGGCATCTAAAAGCCTCGGAACTGTGAACATTCCTCCAATTTTACTCAATACCATGTCTTTATGGAATTCTTCTGGAGGAATACTTCCAACATTACATTCTATTAGTTGAGGCAATATTTCTTCTGTTACAAGAGTCTATTTCTCCTGAGGATCTTGTAAAAGCATTAGCATTGTTAAAGCACTTCTGTTTGAAGATTAAGTTATTGTATGAGCCTCGATATGAAACTTTCAATGTTCATTGTTTGCTCCACCTTACAGAGCGGGTGTATGACCTTGGCCCACTTTGGGCACAATTGTGTTTTTGTTTTGAGGACTTTAATGGGGAATTACGGAAACTGTTCCACGGTACTCAAAGTGTCGAGTCACAGATTGTCTTGGCAATTAGCATACAGCAAAGAATTCCAGAACTGGTTCCTTTATTACCAGAAGGATCTGAGTCAAAAAATCTGTATTTAAAGTTAACTCATGGTAGAACTTCTCTTTATATGAAGGAGCAAATTGATGAAAACTGTTTTGTAGTTGGCACAACGAAGAAGTTTCATATGCCACCCACAGAAAAGGCAGTTGTTGAAACTGCCATTGGTTCTGTTTCCCAGGTTAAACAATTTCAAAGGTTGCTTACTGGAGATCAGCTTATTCACTGTAAACGTTACAAATCCATGACAAGGAGAAATAACTTCACCATCCAATATGAAGCTCAGCCACTTGGATTGACATGCTATGGACAAGTGAAGTACTGTGTGAAGTGCCAGCTGGCATGTCCAAACCCTCATTTCTGTAGCCAAGGATGTGTGTGTTGCAAACCACACTATTTGGCAGTCATTAACAAGCTTGAAGCAGATGCTTACCTTCATCTGGCCAAGGATAAGCACACTGGTGCTAAGCTGTCACATTTTATTCCTGTTAAAGGGCACTTCCTTATCAGCAATTGCAGTTGAGCAGATCAGAAGGATTTGTGTATATATTGACTGTGGCAGCAAGGACACTGCATACATTGGTTTATTTCCAAACCAGTATGAGAAAGACGGAGGCAATTCTATAATATAGTTTGTTTATGCCATGAATAAGAACACCGTACATTAATGTAGATACATTGTTGATCAGAGCACAAGTCAACCTTTTTGACTTGGAATAATGATTCAAAAATTGTCCTTAACTGAATCTTACAACAATCATGATTGTACTCAAAAATGCAGCTGATGTATATATTCAAAGCAACTGGACTTAATATTTTTGCAGATTTTTCTGTTCAAAAGGTGGACTATTCTGAGAAATATCAAAGATCTTTTTAACACTATCTACAGAATGTAGTACTGCATTGTTGCCCATGTATGATATGCACCCATGGATAATAAAATTGTACCTTCAAAATGAAATACTGGTTTCAGTCTATTCTGCACAATCACATGTTTAGGAGAAACAATTTTTTATGTTCTCACCTCAATTTAAAATCCAAGAATTACAAACAGATGTGCTTTCTTAGAGCCAAAAACAGCATTGATGTTTTTGTTTAAACAGTTGCCACATTCTTCACTCTAATGGGTTGAAAAAGTTCTGTGTGTACCAGTGACACATCGACATTTTTTTGGAGAAAATAGTGCATATCATACACAGGTAAATGCAGGGCTGAAATTTCAGTCGGTGCTCAAACTTCCATTTAATTGGGCCATTAAAGCCAAGACAAATTTTAAATAAAGTTTCAGTTTAAGTAACGATCTGCGTAAGAAGGGAAGCAGACTGTGGCAAAGTATCTGGTTTCTGTCAAAAGAAAATTTAATTTTTTTTAAATACTGGATGCTCATTGGCTAGAAGCAATAAAATTGCCAAAAATACCTTGAAAATACGGATATATTTATTTTTCTAACCCTTATATGGAAGAAGAGCCCATTGTTCATTGTTCCTGCAAGTTTCATCGATTTCCATATTGGGGAAGTGACGTGGACAAGAAATTTCATTATGAGCTCGAGTGTGCTTGGGTGCCATCTTGGATTTTGTT
>JAOCNB020097140.1:0-11636 GCA_026546465.2 Palythoa caribaeorum | reverse complement strand
TGGAGATTACGCGGATGCCAAAAAAATAGAAACAATAATAATTATATCATTGTGTTTATCTAAATTAACACCTAAAGTGGTTTTTCATCTTGGTTCCATGATGAGACCCTTTTCCTGTTAACGCGCTAGATATGCTAAATTCAGCAATGTCAGTGATTTATCTAAGTTAAAGTTACTTCAATTTATTGTTTTCAGTTCGAACCTATACCACACTACTTCCACGTCTTCTACCAGTTCTATTTTATTTACGTCCTTTAGTCTTTACCTTTAGTTGGTATTAAAAAG
Source organism: Palythoa caribaeorum (assembly GCA_026546465.2). Taxonomy (NCBI): domain Eukaryota; kingdom Metazoa; phylum Cnidaria; class Anthozoa; order Zoantharia; family Sphenopidae; genus Palythoa; species Palythoa caribaeorum. The sequence goes on along the minus strand of JAOCNB020097140.1, from coordinate 11,351 downwards.
ATCGAAGTGCTACGTCCATTGTGCTATTATTTTTAATACGATCTTGTAAAACCACTTGGACTGTTGTTGCTTCGCACCGCGCTACCCTAAGTCTGTAATTGTCAAGGTGAAGGCATTTTTCTGGCAGTTACGCCTTCCTTCCGGTACTAGTGTTTTCTTAAAAGGACGTTAACTATGCAAGGCAATAACACGACAATCAGAACTTAAAGCAGAACTTACGTGTTTTTCTAATATGCTCAACAAATTTGATAATGAACATGTCCATGACAATGACAATGACAAGGGAATTAGCAATGGCAATGGCAATAACAATAACAATAACAATAGCATTGACAATGATAATGACAATGACAGCAGCAGTGACAGTGACAGTGACAGAGACAGGCAGTGATAGTGACAAATTGAAAGAGAGAAGGAAAAATACCTATCAACTTATGTCATTCTACTGTTTCTGAAGCATTCTTCGATAGTGCGAACACAGTCAAAGTTTGCGACTTCGCAATTTCTTTTGCGATGACATATTTGACAATTATTATCTCTAAATGAATTGCTTACATCAACATATGTCTGTGTTTTAAATCCGTTAGCCTTGTCTTGCAGGTACAGTGGGTGAAACCACTCAAAGAGGGAAAAATACAAACCAAACCTAATTTTTGTGCGATTTCGTACTGACTGAGCAAGCTCCCCTGAAAGAAAATACGAGACTAAATTTCAATACACATATTGCAAACAACCCCACTGTCGGTACGTCAACAATCACAAGTTAGTTTGAAAATTAGACTGGTAATTAGCTTATGAATGTCGCACTTGTTTTCTAACGCAAACTTTTTTAAAATTGTCTCAATGAAAGGATAGAATGACAGTTTTAAATAATTTCCTAAACAATGCCACACAATATCCGGCCAAAATGATAAACCACATTGTTCGCAACACACTATCCTCCAACTAAAATTATATTAAACTTACAAAGTTCATGTGTTGGACAAAATGGCTTGTGGAGGAGAAATGGAGAGTGCAGTCACATTTTGAAGGTTAAAAATCCGAATCAACAATAAAGTAGTCCAGAGCAGGTGGTCATCAGGTTTCTCAATGGCAAGCAAGAGATACCAGATTACGTCCTCAAACAGATGAATCAGGTTTTACATTTTATGCGATTTCTTTCGCCACAGTTGCAACGGCTGAGAATGTTTAAGCTGTTAGCCTTTTCATTTACTGATTTAGCGTTCTTTATATTGTCAGTGTTTATTGTCAAAAATGACACGTTCGTGTATCATGTGGAATTACAGCGAATGACAGTTCAGTTTTTAGGGCCTCTGCTTGGTTCTAAGGGCCGTGAGGAGAGATGCCTAGACATATCGCACTCCTACCCCCTTGGTACACGATTGATTCTTATCTACAATTAGGTCTCTGTAGGGACCGTTATCAACTGAGTTCCAGTTCCATCCCTGAGCGGATCTCCAGTTCTGGCGGATTGGGAAGTTTTTAAAGCCGTTAGCCCTTTGGGGTTTCGCGTTCAATTTATTGAAGGCAAAGTGAATGGTAGTGGTAAAAAATCCTGAGGGTGAAGGATCAGACGTAGATGTAGATGTAGACGTAGATGTAGACGTAGAAGTAGACGTAGATGTAGATGTATATGTAGACGTAGATGTAGATGTAGACGTAGATGTAGACGTAGATGTAGATGTAGACGTAGATGTAGATGTAGACGTAGATGTAGATGTAGACGTAGATGTAGACGTAGATGTAGATGTAGACGTAGATGTAGACGTAGATGTAGATGTAGACGTAGATGTAGATGTAGATGTAGACGTAGATGTAGACGTAGATGTAGATGTAGACGTAGATGTAGACGTAGATGTAGTTGTAGATGTAGATGTAGACGTAGATGTAGATGTAGACGTAGATGTAGACGTAGATGTAGACGTAGATGTAGATGTAGACGTAGATGTAGATGTAGATGTAGATGTAGATGTAGGCGTAGATGTATACGTAGATGTAGATGTAGACGTAGATGTAGACGTAGATGTAGATGTAGATGTAGATGTAGATGTAGATGTAGACGTAGATGTAGATGTAGACGTAGACGTAGACGTAGACGTAGACGTAGACGTAGACGTAGATGTAGTTGTAGATGTAGTTGTAGACGTAGATGTAGATGTAGACGTAGACGTAGACGTAGACGTAGATGTAGACGTAGATGTAGATGTAGACGTAGATGTAGACGTAGATGTAGACGTAGACGTAGATGTAGATACTCCAAAAATCGAACGGAGACAATATTAATATTTTTTCGGGAATTCGTAAATCAATTTACAGCAGAGCGGATTGATATCAAGCTCGTTTTACCGTAGTATCCACCGTCGCGTTTTCTTGCTGGCAGATGAAATTTTGTCAAACACTTTTGTAACTCATCTTTGTCCATATCCTCTATTTGTGAATGAAATTCGTCTAGGTTCCCAGGAAGAATATAATGAATGGTCGTATGTAATATCGGGAATAGGGAATGACAAAATTGCAGTTCTCCGGCCCAAATTTTATCTTGCGGGAGGGGGAGGAGAGAGTGCAAGCATGTGTCAAAAACAACTATCACACAAGGCTCATAAAAAAGCTGAAACGTTTTTGTAACACTACAAAATGACTGAGATAGAGAGGGCATCTAGCTGGCCTAAGGGCCGTGAGGAGAGCTGCCTACGAGCCCGTTGCACCACTACTCCCTTAGTACAGACTTACTTCTTACCTACAAGGTCCCTGTTGGGACCGTTATCAACGGAGTTCCAATTCCACGACTGAGCGGATCTCCAGTTGGTCCAGCCCTCGTGGTGTTTGCTAGCCAGCACGTAGTACCTGGAAAAACCACCCGAAGTGGCAGTATGCAGCAGTATGACTGAGTTAGTAAATATCGAACGCAGACCTGATCTGCCAGATTCCTTAAGTCGCTATCGCTTTGCTAATCTGGGCAATATTTATATTTAGATAACCTTGAAAAAACTAGCCCGAAGAGTTACGCACAATCCAAAAAGTGCTCTGTTTAACTCTGTCACGGCGATTTCGTGACATAAAGCAATCCTTAGCCCCTTTCCTATTAATAAAAGAAATGTTAAAATATAAAATTTTTATGAAGTGTTATCGTCGTTTTCAGTAGCAGCCGTTTACTTATATTAGTTTCAGGTTACGCTTGCTAATCATACTTCATTTTAGATTGGGATACATGCATGTGGTCACATTTAATTAGTTTGTATAGTTTGTCTGTTAAAAATTACTAAAACGTTGTTCATTGATACAATTCAACCACAGAAGGTCACGACTTTAGACTTGCTACTCTAGTATCAAAATAATTTGATGCCCATTTTTCGCCAATACAAATGATAAAGATTCAAAGCCAACTAGTCTGTGTATAGTACCATATAATGGAGCTATTGACAATTGCCGAGCGGAGATTTACAGGTCCCCGAATGTAAATTCATCTTAATCAAAATTTTCTCGTAAATTTTTTATCCTTGCCGAAAACGCTCGCACACTAGCAGTTTGAATAAGGTTGCTCGAATGCTCGTTTTGAAAGTTAGTAAACGCGAAAAATGCTTTACTTTTTCCTATATTTTCACTGATAATATTGCAAGTATTTGCGTTGTAATTTGCTAGCTTGTAGAACAGTATTTGTTCATTGTTGCTATGGGCTCTACTAAAAGTGACTTTTTAGGTTAAGTATGTAAATTGATCTTCATCAAAGTTGACCGCAGAAAAGACACTTACTTCGCCCCTGATTTTGCCAGAAGATCTGCCCAATCGTCAGGGTTAAACAACTCCGCTTTGAACTGAGCTCCAAAGTCTGCGTACGAGAAACCAGGAGGATAGTTTTTCTCTATGAACTCTACAAACGGTTTCTCTTGATCGTGCCAATATTTCCAAAACCATTCAGCAGCACTTCCGCCACCGCCATAGCTTGGCACTGAATATGCTCCCAAGTTCATGAATATTCCAAATTTGCCTTCATCGTACCAGGATGGATTTGGTCTTGAATCCAACGACTTCCAGTTTGGTTCATATTGCCCTTGAACTGAGGCCTGAAGCACGATAAAAACTGACGTAACTACGAGCCGAGGAAATTTCATCTTCATTGGAATAAAATTTATTGAGAATTCGGTGTTTCATATAGGACTATAGGTGTATACAAACTATGCCTTCACGAACTATCAAACGACGCGTGACGTGTACAAAACGTCATCAACGTCTAATGACATATTTATGCCATTGGTTCAGCGAATCAGGATGAGCTTGTCAAGAGACACAAACAGATGTTAAGCTTTGGAATTGACAAACTGTACACTAATTCTGTTTTTAAAAACTTCTCAACTTTAATACCAACGCAATCCCCAATATGGTTTCCCGTGCGTCAGTCTCACTGATAATGATGCATGACAGTGCAAGGAAAAACACAAATAGCAATTCCAGTGGTATTCCATTGCAGAGGCGGATCCAACGTCACTGACATTGATATTGCAAATTCTCAGATCGAAGGGTAATTGTAATCAAGTGACAGCTCAACAAGTATGACAATGCCACAGTTTGTTAATCAATGAGGGATGAATGTCACGAAAACGGTAGCGTGGCCGAGTGGTCTATGGCGCTGGTTTAAGGCACCAGTCTCTTCGGAGGCGTGGGTTCGAATCCCACCGCTGCCAGTTTTTAAAGTACCTTCAACAGTTTGGTAAAATATAAATATTTTGTGGTATCTTTTATTTTTGTAGTACGTTTATTAAAGCAAGTTCAACACTAATGCTACGGGGGACTAGCACATGATGTTTTGTTCCGTTTAATTTGTTGCTCTGCTGGTCTCTAGCCTGTTCTTGGCAGTGCCGTCGTGGCTAAAGTCTTGGTCAGTGCAGAGGACCAGTTACCTACTCCGTTCAAGCGCCTCAACAAAAAGAGGAAAAATCGATGTGTGCGCTTTACCAATATCAATTGCAAATAACAGTCGCAACACAAAAGGTCACGGCGTGATCACGTGACACTAATACCAAAGTATTTACGCATTGCAGTTTCCAACACAAATGTAATAGCACTGCCATTGTTACTGGCCGTTGTAAAATGGAAAGTTGCAATACTTGGGTGGATTTGGTTACCTTTAATAGAACTATATTTATATGTATTCATTCCAAACGCCAATAAAGGTTAAAATATTAAAATGGCATAAAAGTTTTTAAAAAGTTAAAAGTTATGTTGGCGAAACCTCAAGAAATCTCGAGGAACGCATTAGGGAGCATGAAGACACAACCAGATTATCTGAACCAGCCCGACATCTCGCCTTAAATCCAAGCCACTCTTTCTCCTGGAAAGCTATCGCCCCTGCCTTTTCCTGGACTATTCGCCGTATCATTGAATCTCTACCCATTGCAAAGTTCCGTCCCAATTTGAATAAACAAGGTCAAGCCTTTTCTTTGCATGTCTCTATTCCCCTCGGGGATATTAACTGATATTAACTGATATTAACTACTATTAACTGTATATAACTGCGTTGTTCCGTGAAGTTTTAATTTAACCTGAAGATGACTCAAAGGGTTGAAAACGCTTGTTTTAACTTTTAACTTTTTAAAATCTTTTATGCCATTTTAATATTTCAGAACTAATTTAGGTTGGAGACAAAATTTTGCAGCTTTCGGGTTGCTTCTTACTAACGTACAATTATTTTGGTTCGAGGCAGAAAAAATGTCTTCAGTATACTTTAAAAAGGTTAAAGTTTTGTAATATTTTTGTAGTTATTTTATTTTTTTGCATGTTTTATGTTTGTTAAGCTGTAAATGGTTTGAACCCAGGAGTGACAGTACATCGCGTTGTGTAATACCTCCGGGTTAGAGTGCTGCTGGGAAGGACTGCTGTCGGTAGCCTGTGGCTGATGTTTCAACAACCTGCGCGGAAGTCATCATCGGAGTCGAGTGAGGCATTGCTTATCAGTTGAATACTGGTTCGTGATTACTGATTGGTCAGTTTGAATAAACGAAAACCTACTTCGAACGAAAACGTTTAAGACTAACCGAAAAAAGCCTTTAATAAAATTTCAGCCTCGAATAACGCGTTTCTCGCGTTTTGATTGGTTCACTCAATTTCGGTTATCAGCTCATATACCGAATGTTTTTATATGGAAAGTGTCGCTAAGCTGAAAAATTTGTGCAGGAGGCGAAGCTGAGAAAATTTTATCAACTAAGAAGTAGTAGAAGTATTAAGAAGGATTCAGAAAGCTCATTAAATTTAACAAAACAATTATTCCATTTGCGCTTTTTGGGTAGGAGATGATTTATAGCCAACTCGACGCTTCGCGCCTCGTTGGCTATTTATCATCTCATATCCAACGCGCGCTCCTGGAATAATTGTTAAATATTCTATATATCTTACATATATTCTATATATATATATATATTGCATATATTCTAATTGCATTAATTTTTTCCTCCAGTTTACCTGACGATGTCGTCGTGATGATGACGAAACGTTGTTTTTAATCGTTAGTTTTTATATTGAATTGTAGCAACATGAACGACGGATTTAAGAACAAACAAGGCTCAATTTGCGCAAAAACCTAAGTACAATGAGCCACGACCAAAATTTACTGCCTCTCAGTAGGGACGGTGCAAAATTCAGAAAGGCACGGGGCACACAATTTTTCTAAACATATCGAAACGGGGCATAAAGATTTTTTGCCTATGTTACGTGTTACGCGGGGTACGTGCATTTTGTTAAGGAGCGTTAAATTTCTTTTTGGAGCCCATAACCTTACTGACCCAGCAGTGAAAAATATTTCAAGAATCTAATTTCAATATGATCCATATATATGTCTCAATGCTTCCTGTTGCCAGTATATTAATGTTTATGATAATCGTTTGATAAAGCTCAATAAAATTTCAACTGAGTCTAAGTTTCTGAATGTGAACATTTTTTGAGTGCAACTCAAGCATCGAAAAAAGTTTTTTTTTAATCATAAACGGGGCACACACTTTTTAATTTCAAAATTTCAAAATGGTTTTGCTCCGGCGCGAGGTACAATATATATTTTGCACAGCGCCATATAAACAATGCGTGTATATAAATATAGAATAGGTGCTTTCATAACACTGCGCTATAAAACACTTGGTGAACATTATTTGAAATTATTTCGAAGCTTTCTACTACAATTTTTCACGAGGTCGACCTAATATTTTGATCTACGCAGATTCTGGTGGAACTGTATCGGTAATTTTGAACGCAAAGTAAATCCTCAAATAAAGTTATAAAACACAACTATAGAACATTAGATACGACTTTGGATTTATCTGTTAAAATTCTAAGCTATAAATAAAGTGAAAATAACGAGAAACAAGTCATGCTATCAAAGAAGCCGAGTTATCGCAATTATAACGTCAATTTAATTAAACGAAAAATTCGCAAAGTTAGAAACATATTCGTACTTTTATCAGTCTGTAATTGTATATATACATACCTTGACCTTGTTGTTTTGTAATTACATCGGTGTCTCCGTTTCGCCAAGAACTCTGAAACACAGACAAATAACATTTATTCAGAAACAAGAACAGAAAGTTTTCTTTGTACGACAGCAAACTTAAAAACGAAAATCTCAAATTAAAACGAAAAACTTGTTCTTAAACGGTAAATCTACATACCTCGTGGTTTTGTAACAGTATGGCGTCTTCGTTTCACCAAGAATTCTGAAACACAGAAAAATAAAATTTAGTCAGAAACAAGAAAGAACGACGAAAACACGAAACGTTAACTTCTTCCAACGAGAACGAAACTCATATAGGCCGAAGAAATTTGGACAACGACAACTGTAACTTTTATCGCAAAATCTTCTAGTTCTCGTCTTACACCCTTTCGTTTCTTGATTATTCTTCAACTGCACACCATGAATTCAAGTTCAACTGACAGAATTTACAAACTTCCACGACTATAACTATGAATTTGATTATTCAAAATTATTCAATCATCGCTGGTTGGTTGGAATTTTTAATGAAATTAGCAGCACAATTGAAAGTTCACGAAAGTTGTTAGAAGTACAATTTCTTTAAAGACCGGAAACTCCGCCCATCTCTCTAATTGGTCCGGTCTCTCCCCTGAGAGTAACGACTACAAATTTTGTATTCATTACAAATTAATTGTCCCGAAACTTTCGAAAAACGTGACTTTTAATAAAAACGTCCGAATACCAAAAATTCTTGGCTTTATTTGTCTAACGAAGGCTTTCAATGTTAATTGTGTACCATGAATGACCTATTTTATCTCAACTCAAATAACAAATTCTAGAGTAGAAAATTTTTTGTTATGCAAACGCAAAAAAATTAAATTTACCTTTAAAATGTTCTACTGAAAGTATAGCAAAACTAAACAAATCAAATAACAATATACTTTATTGACATAACTTTTTAGTACTGTCGAAGTTCAAACACTTACAAAAAATATTTTATATCTATGTATTTATTTGCCTTGCACCGCTCTCCCAAAAAGTCAATTCGTTTTAAAAAGGAACTGAAAAATCTTGAACCAACATACAGAAAAATGACGAGACCAGATTAAGTCAGGATATTGTCGAATAATAGCAACTTCACAAACAAAACAGCTTTCACTAAATGCAGGTGTTGACTCGAACATAACTTGATAATTTTAGAACGAAAACAAACTACACCACACTAGTAAAACAGTTCCAAATACGTGAGTTAGCCTAATAATAGCTTGATATTCGTTGTATAAAAGCCGCTACACAAATACTAAACAACCACGTTTTAGAACGAAAATAGCTACAGTACAAGACACTAGTAAAACAGTTACCAAATAGAAGAGTTGGCCTGATAACAACTTGATATTCGTTGAATAAAAGGCGCTGCACAAATACTAAACAACCACGTTTTAGAACGAACAATTAGGAAGTTTACTTGATGTCAGCCTGATAGTTGTCCATTAAATAACTTTAACCGGAGTTTGCCGATAATAAATATCCGACAAACTTCGACGACTTGTAATCTGAAATTCGATTTGTGTTAAAACAACTACAATATCCCATGCAGTTACAGTAAATACTTGTTAAGAAAAGAAAGAAAAAAAATATCCAAACCTGTGTGTACAACCTTTCTTGACTCCTCCGCAACGAAATGAACTGAATGCATTAACCATTTGGGTGTCGTTGAGGAACACTGTCCACATCAACAAAACTCCCCCTTGGAATGTGCTTGCCGTATCTTATCATCACCCAAAAGAACGGCTCCAAGATACAGCAAGCAACATGTGACCCCCCCTATTTGAAATCTAATCATCGTTTTTTCCCATACCTTTTTTTTCCATCTCCCTTTTTCCAATTCTTTTTTACTTTCTCAAATCTATACTTCTATTTGAAATCTAATCTTTTTTTTCCAAATCTATACTTATGTGTCAATGCTAGGGCTCGAACCGTGAACCCAGAGAAACCCACTGGTTCAGTAGAACGGTCCGACTGCGAACCAAGCCACCGAGCCACCACGATTCTCCGACTGAATGGTGAATAAAATAAGCTTTTATGAGTACGGATCGGGGCTTTTGTTATACAGATACGACTACTGAAATTGAATATTAGTGAGTTATGCAAATTCATTGGTTCGCAACTCTGGTGCGTCACCACGCATGTGCAGAACTTGTGTTTTTTCATTATTTTAGTCACATCCCACAATTGTTTCACTTACACTGTACTTGAACTTTTTCCTTGGAAAAAAAGCGCATTTGTCGGCTCACTAGCTGACAAGACTAAAAAAGAAATTGAAACCGCCGGAGTCCAAATTTTTAAAAAAATGAAAGAAACATTCCGTGTTAAACTAACTTCTCTTTTGATAGTAAACAAATTTATTTAATATTGAGAACGCTTCTTCCAAAAAATTGAAAATGATTTAAACCACCTTTTTGAGAATTTCATTAGCTTTCTAAGGATATATATAGGTTAAGGGGTATTTGATGTATGGTAACGGGTTTCGGATTCATTGATAAGTGAAAACATCTCTCAAACTGTACTGTAACCTTAAATGAACTCATGGTAACGTTTTTAAGACATTTGAACATTCGTTTGATGCCGTTTAAACATTCGAATGGCTAAAAAAACCGTTTCCTTGTGTTCAATCTGTCGATTAGAATGGAAAAAACACTTACGTAGACAGCTCATCAATATGAGTTGGCAACAATATAGACCAAGTTCGATATATCAAAATTTTTACAAGGATAAATTACTCCTTCCTCGATGCCAATAGGATCAGCATCATTGCCCACTAATCTCGCTACAAAGAAATTAAATTTACGTCTCAAAACACTGTACGCGGTTAAAATTTTCTTCTGACAAACTTTTCAGACCTTTAGAGCCACCTTCTCCCCCCTACCCTCCCCTCCCCTCTACCTTCTCCCCCTACCCTACCCTCCCTCGTCATCTTCAAATTCAGAACTTTCTCACATGTTTATCTACCGATGCTTTGTACTCTTTCTTGCTTTGAAGCCCGGTTTTCTTGCCTTGTTTAGGGCGACGCCAAATGTTAAAGTAGTGTTTGATTCAGTCAAACAATCACGATACGATAAATTTACAATCAATGAATGATTAGATTCAGTTCCTGCCAAAAGCACAGAAATCTTACAAGTGCATGTCAGAAAATTGTAGCAGTTTAAACAAAGACGACAGTTAAATAACCTAATAAGTACGTGGTAAACTTAAATTCCTTCTTCATAAACCGACAATTGTATTTGTTACACCAAGAAAAATCAACTTGTGCTATTATCTGTTTTCTCGCGCTTAGAATATACTTATTAGTTAAGGTAACAGATAACCCCTGTTTAGTGCGCGCGTTAAAATAGCCTATAATTGTACATGTATTTCTATAACTCCATGGAAAGACGAAAAGATGATTTATACTTTCTTAACGGTGACATATGAAATAGGATTATCATATATAATCCTAACGGAAACTAGTAATGCCGGATCTTGACCTTTAAGAAAAAGTCTACACCTTGAATTAGATGAATACCTTTATTATATATTCGCAAATACACCTTACATTGTATTCTATATGGTTTTCCCTCATACACCTTTTATTGCATGTATTCCCATATATACGTTATATTGTATTCCCACATATGCTTTTATAGTATTCCTACATATACCTTACATTGTATTCCCACATATACCTAACAGGGAGTTTAAGATATGAGGACGGCGACGCCAACGTCGACGGCGAAGAATAATAGTAAACACAATAACCACACGTTGGAATGCATCGAGCTGAGCATCTGCACGTTGTTGTCGCAAAAAACAGAACGTGAAAAGACCTATTTTGAAGTTGTTGGGACGACGAGGACGTGATAAC
>JAOCNB020097139.1:0-19502 GCA_026546465.2 Palythoa caribaeorum | reverse complement strand
TTGGCCTCAGGGGTCTTCCCCTTGGCTGACTCATTGGCCTCAGGGGTCCTCCCTTTGGCTGACTCGTTGGCCTCAGGAGTCTTCCCATTGGCTGACTCGTTGGCCTCAGGGGTCCTCCCCTTGGCTGACTCGTTGGCCTCAGGGGTCTTCCCCTTGGCTGACTCATTGGCCTCAGGGGTCCTCCCTTTGGCTGACTCGTTGGCCTCAGGGGTCTTCCCCTTGGCTGACTCGTTGGCCTCAGGGGTCCTCCCCTTGGCTGACTCATTGGCCTCATTGGTCCTCCCTTTGGCTGGCTCGTTATTCTAACTTTCACCAAACTTACTACTTCATTGTTTGAAGATTGTTGTTTTTTCTTTGAAAGAACTCTTTCACACAGTGTCGTCTAGTGTTGCAGTGCTTAACTCTTAATTTCCAGTCATGATTTACATTTTTCTAAATTGAACAAAGCACTTATAGTTTAGGATCACAACTTAGGTAAGTATAGTGTTCGTGTATAGGGGGATTTCAGTTGATGTCATCAAAGTTTTGTTTAGTGCGTTACAAGGATAGGAATTGTCCGAAAAGTTTGCGAAGGTCGATGTCATGCCATGTGTTGTTTGAAGAATTTGCTAGAACTGTGACTCATCAGTTCTAAAATAGTTTGTGACTCGTAAGTTTAGAAATAGAGTTTATTGTAATAGCTGTCAGTAGTTACTTTTGGAAACTTCTAGACTCTCTTCAGCTATATAAGCGGCTCTCTATTCAGTTGGCTGTTGTGATTCGGGACTTCGTTCCCTGTTTGTGATTTCGAAAAGAAATTGTGCGTCAAGTGACTAGTGACAAGTGAAGGGTTTTTCCCGTTCGTGTGTGATCCTGACATTCTGTTGTCAACTTGGTTTCTGTGGAGTGCGATACTGCGAAAGAAGTCTTCAAGAGAATTAGTCAAAGAGAACTAAAGAGAAGGAAAGTGCTTTGTCTTTGGTCAGATTTGATATAAGCAAAGAGAAGTATCCAGTGAGATTACACTAAGAGTAGTTGTTAGCTCGAGTTAAATTGTCTCCCGTTGTGTATAAATTGCTTTTAGTGGAAATAACGAGGTTATTATCATTCTGCCGGTAATCAGTTACTGTAACAAGTGCTTGGAGGTGTTTCAGTTTAAAAAGGTTTGTTTGTAAACATTAGGTCAGCAGAAATTCTCCTAAAGAAATCTTTCTTTTAACTGTCTGTTTTTTTCTTAGTTTTCCAGTTCAGCTCCGGAGCCTTTGTGGGTGCTTGAGAAAGGTACAAGCAATCTTAAACCAGATTAATTACTCACATAATCATCACTATTAATGACTGATAAGTTTCACAGTTATTACGATTAAATGTACACAGCGGAGCAGCTTTCTAAAGTTGTACGCAAAGAATGCAATAACTACTTGGCAAAATTTTAATTCTGATAAAGGTTATCCGACTTCCGTCTTTTTCGCTGCCGATTTGTTAAATTGAAAAGATTAATGTCAGTTCTGTTACAGTGAGACAAAAACATGTAACACTTACTTAGCTTTGTGTTTGGCCTTCTTATTAAGATTTCATCCGTTTCTGTTTTACCAGGTTGTCCATCATAAATTTCCCAAAAACACCATAGAAGCAGTCGGAAGTGTCGTGTTTCTTCGATTTATTAACCCAGCCATCAGTAAGTGATAATGCACAAAATAGTTCAGGGCTGTTTACCATATCAGGAGTTCAAGGGTAAAAAGTTTTGAGATTTGTTTGCTCTTTTAAGTTGGGAACCAATTAAAATTACTGTTAGAGAGACTAATTAATTAGAATACGAGCTAGTAATTTCTATCGGTTGATGGAGTTACGAGGATGAAGCCCGAGTGATTCTATCAATTGCCAATTAAAATTAAAAGCGAGTATTCTAATTGTTTTAGCAGAAATCTCTTGAGAATAAACAAAAGACCTTCGATAATTTTTTATAAGTAAAGTTCTAATCTTCAAACAATTTTGAAATGTTGATGATAAATAGTTTTCGTGTGCAGGTGTGCATTTAGACCATATTTTGTTTTATCTCAAACTGTTATGTTAATTAGAATCTTCAAATAGTCTACCGAAAAACGACTGACAGTTTTGAACTGTAGACGCCATATTGGATCTCACAGACACTATCTGTCACCTGATAGATAGAGTACTGCAGCCAATCAGATTACAGCATTTGCAATTGATAGTGACTAGGTTTCTACTAATAATTTTTGTCCTGTTTCTTCATGTTGATGGTGTCTGAAAGGTTTTAACCATAAAAATTTCATGACTTGTTTACAATGTTTTGCACAGCATCTCCGCATGTGACAGGAATCGTTGACCAACAGCCCCCGGGAAAACTTAGAAGAGGTCTCATGCTGCTTTCAAAGGTATTAAAGTGGTACGAGTAAATCAAAGCTTATGTCAAAACAAATCTTTGTGTTCGGTACAGTACAGAGCTTGCAACACAAAATATAATATAGTACTTACCCCATAGTGATATGGCTTGGCACAACAAACAGTGGAGAAAACATGGACAGAATAAAGTTTATAATAGTCATTTGCAGTGGCATTGCAGTGTTTTGCTGACTAAAGATATTTGCTCTTGTGGTTTGTCATGATTTTAATCATAAAACGTTTATTCAAGTGCGAATGCTGCTCTCTGCAATTCTTTCCTAATTCTTGCGTGCATTATTGTCTTAGGTTCTTCAGAGCTTGGCAAATCATGTTCTTTTCACAAAGGAAAAGCATATGGAACCTTTCAACGGCTTCCTTCAAACAAACTTTGAGAAAATGAAAAGGTAATGTTAATTGTTATTGGCATTGTCAGTTTAGTTTATACAAATTTATTGCAATATAATCGGATGCTGCGTCCGTGTTTCTATAGAAACAGTTTGATGATTTTTTTAAGTTTATCACCGTAAAAAGTAAAACAAAACTGACGTTTCGGACTTCGTCAGAGTAGAGTCCTGTAAAAAAAAATCCTCAAAGAAGGTAATTGCCGAAGGCTGGAAGTGAGTAAGAAGGAGTTGGTGCTACAACGTAACGATGTTTAACTCTAGTTTTCTTAAAATCAAATTAATAATTGTCCAAATGTTACAATTGATTGTTGTATCACATAATGATATTTAAGTTACAGATATTGCATTAGTCTGGGAAAGAATAATACAAAAAATAATAGAAACAAGAACATTTTTAATCGGCATTCTTCATCAGTATTCTGGGCGAGATTCAAAGCAGAGGATAACTATTCCCAGTACTAATCTGTCCAGGCCTGGAAGTCTGTACTTGTGTTTCATTCAGTTCTGCTCAACCTCGTTTGTAGTTGTAAGACAAAGACATGCTCAGGTGAAGAAAATATTGGGCCCATGGCTTCCTCACATTGCTAATTTTATCGTTTGAGTCATGTTTTGCATTACCAGGATGATCGTCCATGAGGCCAAACCAAATTGATTTGTTGGAACGTGGACTTTTTTTCAAAATAATTCGGTTCGGTCGAAAAATAAAAAAAATATACATATAATTTGCTAAAATCAGATTCGTGTCAAGAAATAAATATTACTCTTTCAAAAAGGAAACCGCATTCTGTTTTTATAACACTCGTTAAGTACTCAGATTTCGCAGCTATAAAGGTCAATTTTATGGCATGAAATTTTTAAAAATGTGACCAACCATCATCACCAAAGACTTTATTGGTCTGGCCTGAAGATGTAGGTGTTAGAATGCTACTTAAAACAAAATACCCTTTTTTTCTGAAAAATGTATTGGAGGATAAAAGATTGCGTTTAATGCCTAAGGGTGTGTATCTTTTGGCATGATCCAGATCTGGATCAATGATCCAAGATCACTCGGATCATGGTGCATCAAAGGAACCGAATCGCTCTGGGAAAGGATTTGTTGGTTCCTTTAATGCACCATGATCCAACTGATCTTGGATCATTTAAGTAACGCACCCTAAGTTAGTTGTATTTATCGTTGCTGTTCTATGATTGAAATGACAGTGATGATAGTGACACTGTATAAACTGTTGTGCCAGTGTTAAACTCTAGATTTGTTAAAAACAAATTAATAAAGGAAAAAAGGGACAGAATACGACGAATTGACAGTGGTAGCATAGCAATATACTCGCAACAACATCTTTAATTGATTTTCTGATGGGATCGTTAGCTAACAATAATGAACTGTTTGCTGTTACAGATTCATAGAAGATGTTTCATCAGAATGCGAGTTGCCCTCCAATGATGAACCTGGTTACTCGTTCATCAGCAACAGCAGTGCGATGACTGTTTACAAGATGCTCTGGAATCACCAAGAAAAGATTGGAACTTATCTCGCCAGCAGAAGGTACACTCATTTAAGTACAATTTTACGGAATTTAGCATTTGCTGTACCATACGCCTACGGCAACATTGGCGCAGTGATAAAATCTTTGCCTTTCCACAACAAGGTCCCAGGTTTAAACCCCGGCTCAGCCGAGTGTTAAACATTTTATGTGACCTTTCCGCTGAAGTTGACTAAGCTTTGCATTGTTATTACGGGGTCGGTAAAATGAGTACCAGCTTCTGCTGGGGCTAACCAGCGATGGATTAGTGTCCCACATAGGGGGAGTTAGTGGAGAGTTTAAAAAATGAGGACGGCGATGCCGCCGGCAAAGAACAATAGTAAATACAATAACCGCACGTTGGAATGCATCGAGCTGAGCACCTGCACGTTGTTGTCGCTAGAAACAGAACGTGAAAAGACCTTTTTTGGAGTTCTTGTGACGACGAGGACGTGATAACAAAAATTTTCTCAGTTTTTGTTTACCTTCAAGGAGCAACATTTGGTGGTTTTCTGTTCACAAAGCTTAAGGCGGAGAAAACAAAACACTGATGACACACAGAAAGAAGAAAACAGCAAAGTAGAAATATACTTTTTCTGAGCCGTCGTCGTCGGCGTTGTCATCCTCATTGCGTAAGCTCCCTATTGACTCCCCCTGGACGGAACACTGATCCATCGCAGGTTAGTCCCCAGCAGAAGCTGGTACTCACTTTACCGACCTCGGGAGGATGGAAAGTTGAGTCAACTTTGGCGAAAAGAAGGTCACATAAATGTTTAACACTCAGCAGATCCAGAGTTTGAACCCAGGACCTTGTGGCTGGAAAGCTGACTGCGAGCAAGTTCTCTTTGGTGGGAGGGGACTGGCTTAAAAGCAAAACTTGTACCACTGCGCCAACCACACGGCCGCTTTCTTGAAAAAGCTCAGGTTTAAAAAATTTTATAATGATAGCGACGACGTGTTTCACAATTCTTTTTCAGGTTCTTACAAGAAAAATAACTGCCTTGTTAGTTTTTGTATCGCAGGCAATTATTCTGGAAAAGGAAAAAATATTTTATTGACCCGTTGATAGCCATGGATATTCTGGAATAACCCAGAATGTATTTCTATTCTCCGGAGAATGTATCATTCAAGCATTTCATGCAATTTCAAGAACAAGAGATGATAAAGAAAAGGAATAAAAAAATCCACAGGAGAAAACGAGAATCGGAGAAAAATAAAATAAAAAGACAAGCGGGAACAGAAATTAACTAGAAAGAAGAAATTGAATAAGCATAGGAATAGAATGGGAATAAGAATGGGAAAGGCAAAAAATAAGAATAAAATAGAAAAAAATGAATATTACCGGACAACTCTTCATACTATATAAAACGACATTTTGTTAGTCTTTATTAGAAAAATACAAATCATTTGAACTTGCTAAATGTCTTAGCCATAATTTTTATTTATACATCGAGTAATAATATGTAAGAATGAACAAATAAATCCTTACGAATGCGTAAAAAGTATTGTGTGCAAAAAACCTCTGTTCTGATCAGCCTCTAGTGTTTTTCTAAACTTTGAATATATGTAACAACAGCGAACTGAGACAGGTAAAGTTACAACTGACAAATGGTTTTACATACAAAAACTGTAACTGTGTGTGTTGAAACTTGCTAGCATTAGGTAAAAAATGATTGTGATCAGTTTTAAAAAAGAAAATTCAATTGTCAAAAATAGTCCTATCAACGACCAATCAAAAATTGTGAAAAGTGCTTAAATTAGGTACAATTCTCAGGCTGGTTATGGTTAGTTTTCACCAATAATGATAATAATGACAATGAATAATAAAGAATGATTATAACTAACAACAATGACAATTAATTCCGTTTGTATGCAGGATACCACACAACACAAAAACTAAAATCCAATGTTTACATAAAGAATCTGTTTACCAAAGACCGTGTATGAAATGCCGTGATCGCAGGATCTATATAGATCTATCAGTTACATTGTTGAAATACAAAACTAATAAATGAAAGACTGATGTACTGTATAATAGAGATACTTGTGTGCAAATTTTTTACGCAGTACATCACGCGCCAGATGTCACTCGAAGTGTAAATATACCAAATAAGATGCAAGGCTAACACTGGGACAAGTTTGGTATATTTATTTGCAAATATTTTGAATAGTAGAACTAGTGCTCTTCACTGCCAGAGAAGAAATTAAAGTATAAATACTCTGGCACTGATTGAAGAGAACTACTTCTAATAGTCACGATATCTGCTGCAAATAAATATCCAACTTGTCCTAGTGTTATCTTACATCTTTTTTTGTATAATAACAATGAATGATGACAATAGCAATAAAAGGGGAAACTTTAGATCGAATAAATATAGAAAGGGAAAGCCTTAAGGATGTCCATCTGATTATAAGTGTGTACAATGATGCGCAATGTTTAACGGTATTTTATCTGTGCTTGAAGAAGACTTTCTGACATTTTAAGGCATCGATAGCTAACTAAGCATAACAAAGTCATCAATTTAAAGATTAAAGTTCAGGTGATTCGTGGAGTCTACACTTTGTGTCACACTAAATATTTGATGAATACCGTTGCATTACATAATGTTCCATATAGAATATATATAAAATCATTATTATGAAGATGATTATATTGATAACGATAATGATAATAATAGAAGTGATGTCGATGATGAAGATAATGAAGATGAAGATGATGATGATAATGGAGGTGATGACGATAATGATGATGATGTTGATGTTGTTGCTGCTGCTCCTGCTGCTGCTGCTGCTGCTGCTGATGATGATGATGATGGTGGTAATGGTGATGGTGACGTTGACGGTGATGGTAATGTTGATGGTGGTGGTAATGATGATGACAATGAAAGTGATGACAATAACAATGAGGAAGAAGAAAATGATGTTGATAATAATGATAATAATGATGACGATGATAATGATGATGATGATGATGATGATGGTGGAGGTGGTGGTGGTGGTGGTGGTGGTGGTGGTGTTATGATATGAAAGTGATGACCGTGATTATGGTGATGACGATTTTAATGAAATCTGTTCATTCCCTGAGTTTAGTGTTACCAATGAGCTGTTTGTAATCCAACTGGCTTCGTACTCAGGAGATTGAAGAGATATACTTGATGCGGAACTATCGTTTCTCTGTGGAGAACCCGTAGGAAAATCCCTTTGATCTTCCCGTAAGTTGTTATATTCAGGGAATGTAAACCAGCTAGCCTCGTACTCAGGAGTGTGAAGCGATATACTTGAGTTACTTGAGGCTGCACTTTTGTTTCTTTGTGGTGAATCAGCCGTAAAATCCGTTTGATCTTCTTGTGCGTTGGTGCTAACGGAGATCAAAGTCGTTTCTGAGCCGTTTTCAACTTCACGAACATCTGAAGTTGTAGGCTGATTTTCTGTTTCATCTGTAATATATAGAATATTGGGTTAGTAATAAAAGAACATCTTCTTAACTGATACCCTCTGATAAACTGTGTGCTTGTTTTCAAACACCTTTTGTAATAATCGTCACACTTTTCAATGGTGGATCCATGCATGCTGGTTTATATCGATTTACAGAAAGGTCCGATTTTTCATACATAATTTTTCCAATAAATATTAAACTTTTAAGTTTGAAATCTCAAAAAAATGTAATGGGCATTTTTTTTCAAATTTCCTTGCATCGTTAGGCTGTGGCCGCATGGAATATCAAGAGCACCCAACCAGCAACTTCCATGAAATAAAACAAAATATTACATTTTTCATCTTTTCCATTTTCTGGCAAGCTTGTATTTGTTCCCCATTCCCAGCAAACAACCATAAAATTAAAGTTCCCAGCCATTAAAATCCGCAAAGAAAAGATAAACTCCTAGCATAAAATGCATAAAAATTGTTGATTTCATCTTTGGATACTTTGTAATTCTTATAATCGCTATTTCTTAGTACTCTGAAAAAACGGGACACATCCAACAGAAACTATAGAAGGAACTGGACAAACTCTTATGTTGCGAGACAAGTTGCACAAATAATTGCCTAGCGTAACATCAGCTTTAAGAACAGTTTGTTATAAAATAATTAATAGATGAGACAAAAACGTTACCATTGATCCAGGTGGACAAGCCATTGTCGAAAACTGATTGCCTTTTTTGTAATGGGGGCGAGTGTTGTTTAGTGCGCGTTTTTCGAGAGTTCTTTTTCTCCTTCGGGAGATACCAATCGGCTCGCTGGGATGGTCTAATCTGTTAATTTGAATAAAAAGGCATATACGTTTATTAGAATTTAGAATTACCATGTCCAGGCAATTCACTTTTTAATTCAATTCGTTACTCAGGAGTTTATAATTGAATGTACAAGTAGATATAGGTAAATAGGCATCTGCTTTGTTTTGTTTTGTTTTAGTGGAGGACCCCATGAAAATTACTCCCGAGGCCTCTTTGATAAAGATTTAAAGAAAAATTTTTTAAAAAAAGTTTAAAGAAACAGTAGAAAACAATAAAAATCAAGTTTAGTACAAAGGCTATGTACAAGACAAAGGAGAAAAGGAAGTGTCTTTGTTTTCATTATTTATTATTTGTGTGTTTATTAGTTAGTTAGTTAGTTAGTCTGTCTGTCTGTCTGTCTGTTTGTTTGTTTATTTGTCTGTCTGTTTGTTTGTTTGTTTGTTTGTTTGTTTGTTTGTTGGAAGAAATAAATGAACTAGGAAATGATATTTAGCAGTTAAATCACCAGCTCGAAAGTCTATCGGCTGATAGAATGACGAAATTGTTTGAGTAGAAATCTTTAGGGAAAACAAAAGACGACGACGCTTTTTAATTTTTTTATGAAAAAAATTTTTATGGGGGCGTTCACTAAAACAAAACAAAACAGATGCCTATTTACCTATATTTTTATCTATATTTACCCGTATCTACCTCCAAAATACAATTAAAGATACAAAGTTTAGGCGTGGTCGACTGTCCGTCGAGAGAAACTTGTTAAACGGATGTTTCAAATTTTTTTTCTTACCTTTGAAATTTTTTCCACTAATTGTGTTGCTACATTGTTTTATCTTGAACTGCTTTGTCAATTACTTAGTAGAAGCTTCAAATTATCGTCTTCAGAAACGTCCGAATTCGAAGTAGACGAAGAAGACGTTATATATTGGTTGTTTTACAGTTCAAAGAGACTAATATCACCTCATGCATAGCCCACTATGGTAGTTAATCAGATTGTAGTATTTGGGATAGATACAACAACAATTAACAACAAGAAAATTTATTTACCTAACATTTGAGAATTTACGATAATATTTGTTAATTAATTAGTGGGTAGGTGCTGATTGCCTGGAATAACCATAAGGGCTATATGAGCCAGGCATCCAGAATTCTATTTTAATTATATTTATGTTTTGATCGGTATATGAGGAGAATATTTAACAGAGAAAGGATGAAAAGTAAGTTATAAACAGTGATGAAAACATACAAGAGAAAAGAGATATTATAACATTATAACTACAACAAGAATTTAGAATTATACTTTAAATAATCTTTCCGCTAGCTTTTCCTTCAATCTGGCCTTGAAAGTCTTAATGGATAGAGTTTTTAATTCTGCATTTAGTGAATTCCAAATCTTTGCTCCGGCAAATTTTATGTTGAAAATGCCATAGTTAGTTCTTACAGTTGAAATTGCATATGCGTGTCTAGCAGAGAGCCTTGTACTGTAGTGGTGCACTAGAGACTAGATTTCTGCTAAAACTAAATGTATCATGTTAAAGCCTGCTTAACTAAGCGACTTTTGTTAAAAAGGGGAGTCAGGTTGGCGTAGCGATCATCACTTGTGCCTCTCAACTCTATGACTCGGGATCAAATACTAGGATTCACAAAGGGGCTGAGATTTGTCGACTTTCAATCTAGACTCCTTAGGTTTTTCTCCAGGTACTCCCTTTTTCTTCCTCTCCAAAATCAACTTTAACGCCAAGATCTGAGCCGTCAAGCGATTAAACATTAATCTCTAGCTAGGAAGAATCGGCACTGAACCACTTTCCTTGCAATCGACGTTAAATAAGGATTTATTTATTTTATATTTATGTCATAAACTAACTAATCTACTAATATCTTTTACCGGTGTCGGTTTGTGCAGAGTCACGTAAAATTGTACATTCTTGTCTCCATTAATGGTAACTTTCCCCATAATATCCGGGATCTTTGTCGGATCACTCAGCCTCAATTTTAAGTTGAAGTCCACAAATGTTGTTCCTCCCGTGAACATGACGGTTCTTTCTTCTCTGTGGTCAGCGGCATCTCGATCAGGCTCAAAACTTCCGCGTACCAATAAGCGCACTTTTCCCAGCGGCAAAGTGATTGGTTGAGAGCAAACCTCAGAAGTTAGGCAAACATCGGGATTATAAGGTTGTGAAGACTCAAAAAATGCTATTCGTAGGACAAATTGTTTTCCTGGTTCTGCGAATGCTGTCATGAGCCCTCTCAGTTGTAATGAGACCAAATGGTCGCACGCTACAGAACGACAGATCTCACGCGATACAGAACTGGAAATTTGTTGAGTAAAAAATCTATGGTTGGCTGATATGCGGCGGACAAGCTTGTACAATCCACCTCGTGTGATTAGAAAAGAGGCAAGTCTGCGTGTGTTCGTCGAATTTGACACCTAAACAAAATAAACCAATCACTTAGAAATAGTTATTAAAAAACAAATCACTGGGTATTGCGTCAGTTTTAAGCAATTTTATTAGTTCCCCTACTCACTGTGCATCCACTTGACCATATATAGGACACAGCCACGAAACTCAAAACCCAGAGCCGTGTTTACAAGTTTTCAAAACAATTCGAAGCAGAAGTAGACGAAATATTCACGAACACGGATTGAACGAAGCAGTGAGACCACAGAAGCGGATCAGACTGTGTAAACACAGAAACAAACAAAAACGCTTAGTAAACATTGTGCGAAAGGATATTTGCTTAGGCTCCGTTACAAATATAACTTATTGACGTTGTGCGAATATAATAATCACAAACACTCATATAGAAATTAAAGTAAAAATTAAAATCAAACCGCAGTACGTCTCACCTCCGGGGTACTGTAATGATGTTTCCACGTAATGCGATCTTCATCTAATGCTTGACTTTGAAGAGCCACGAATCTGGCGTTTTCTTTCAGGAAGAAATTCTCAAACCCTTCGGCCAATAACGGCAGAGTTAACTTCAAAGGCTTGGAAAATTTATGTTTAAAGGGTCTAACAAGAACAGCAGGACTTACAGTCACATCCAATGTGCCCACACTTCCGTTCTCTCTATTAACCTGAAGGGAGGGTATAAGTCGAACGATAGGCGATACAGGACTTTCGTACGGAACATTGTACAATTCCTCAAGGTAGATGGCTTTGAGCGTGACGTTAGTTTCGCGTGTAACACATCCCTGAGGGTAGCTCAGCTCAACTCCCGAGCATTCCTTCAAACGTAGAAGACACGAAATCTCTGGATTGATTACTTTGGTAACTTCTGGGTATTGCGTTACTTTAAAACAATACAGTCCAGTATATTTGCATAAAACTGTAGCACATGTTCTTTGGTCGTTAACGCGAAAACACTCCGAATCTATAGGTTTCCATCGCAAGGTATTATCTCCGTTCTTTGCTGAAGGATTGCCGCTGTACAAACAAACAAGCTGTCCGCGCTGGGGCGGCTTGACACAACTTGGTAGCGCAACTTTCAGCAGAGCAGGGGAAGAAAATTTAAACTCTCTTGGATATATTTGAATGGTGTCGCCAATTCTGTGCTCATTTTCGTCCAAAGCTGGTTCGTATTCGGGTCTGTTATTAGTCCGAAAACGAAGATCAGAAACATTTTGTAATTGTTCTGCAGAGTCTTTCCTTACTCGTAGAAGAATTCCTTCAAATGGATCAAATATCGTAAAATATTCACCATCCGTGAAAACCTCATCTTCATGGAAGAACCATGCCGAAGACATTGTGCTGTAAAAATACAAATATTTAATGTTACCACTAACTCAGAACTACAGAGATAAGCACCAGCTCCAATAAACAACTTGTAGATATATCAGTAAGGATTTACATTTAGCTTTAGCTTTACATACAAGTCTTTCTAAAACACAAAACTCTTTCATATAACTAAAACATTATTACACACTTAACTTATAGTAACACTAACGAGTACAACAGAAAACGAACAAAAAGATAAATCTACTTTAAGTTCGGCTTAAAACAGTCCTTGAGACTGAGGTAAATGTGACAAATAGCAGCAAAACAGCACTTCGTTTCTTTGAAGGTCCCCAATCCTCGGGAATGCAGCGTTTAGCTCAGGTCATGTCCGCAATTATGATTCCTAGATATTGTCAAATCAAAGATTATATAGATGTTATCATATATATTTTTAAATCAAACTAAAAACTCAAAGCAAATTAATGAAACTTCCTTTTTCTTAAACTAACTCTCGTAATAATCCTTCAACAACAGTGAACTAATCTACTATAAAGAAAATTATAGTCATTTGTAACAAACCTCAACAAGAAAAAAAGGAAAGTGACGAAGAGCCCATTGCATACACCACCCATGAAGAATCGTTACATAAATACATATGAATATTTTGCCTTACGATTTTTTGAAAAAGATGTGGCAGTAACTTGTTAACTATACTGATTTTTGTGCTCGGGATATTGCTGAATGATTAGTTTTAGAACGTTTTTTAGGATAAAGTCTGACATTTAATTAAAGCAACCCAACAAAATACAAAAATGATGGAATGGTGTAAATTGTTCTTAGCAAAAATAATTTAGCACCTAAAGTAATCCAATCTGTCCCGTGTTTTCGCTTAAATTTTGCCTCACCGAACATTCTAGGACATTAAGATGACTTTTACAAAAACTCGAGCTCAAAATTTACTGTTGGGAAATTTTAGTCAACTTAAAAATTACGATTGAAAATCCTTGCAAAACTAATGCTGTTGCTTGCAGTCAAAATCTAAAGAGTATACACGGCGAAAAGTCGAAATCTTTAGCCTTAGGAGCAGTTTTCAAAATACATGTTGATGTTAAACGGAAGTTTCTTTCCAGAACAGGTAATTGTACGGCAGAAAATTTGTTCAATCTCAAAACTTTGATCTGTTTTTGGTAAATTAATTGTGAATAACAAAAGGGAAAATAAACTTTGTTGTTTTGGATGTTAAATGTCTTTGTCGAATATTCGTGTCTTGTACCAGGCGTTTGTTCAATAGTTGTTTTGTTCGTGCTACATCAACCGGAAATACAAACAAATGCCCAATATCGACTTGAACGACTACTCTGTCTTATGTTTAGCATTTACTGGCAACGATTCACACTTTTTCCTTAAGTTTGGTATACATAGAGCAGGGAGTTAATGACCTCTTTAGCCTCAGAATTTTTTTCGAAGTCAGTCTTTGTTTGTAAACCACAGATGGCTCACACAGATAGTTTTCCATAAGTGAAAAGATTTTCATTTCCGAACCTTATGCCAGATTTATTTGTCAATTATTGGTATCCAACAAGGTAAAATACCCAAACTTGATGTTTATAACTGTAACCTGCTTTAGTAAGACCATTTTAAAATATAATCTTCTCTACAGATGTTTTAGCTGAAAGTTTGTGCATTGGAGGATTGTCTGAAATAAAGCTTGCTCATTCAAAACCTTATGTATTATGGTAACAATTTTTGAAAATAAAAAAATTGAAAAATCTATAACAGTGCTTTCGATACGGCAAATTGTATAGCTATAATTAACCGGCAACACACATGTAGTTGATTCCATTCTTTTCTCTGCTGAAATAAAACAACCAAGCACTAAAAGAAAAGATTCGGTCCAATATAAAGACGCTGAGTTTCTCTTTGTAAACGTTTTAGCCAGTTGAGGCCAAGAAATTTAAAATACCAAGAACTTACTTTGTGTTTGGTCTCTTGAATGGCTCGTCGTCATTCACAGTTGTTCTATGCCGTGTTGATATTCTCCTAAACTCCGTAACAACGAAACGATATTAAAATTAGTATTTGCATTAGTTTAGGCGCAATGAAAAGCTACTAATGAGTTTGTATTGAAAGTTTACAAGTCCTTAGAAAATGAACGATAATGAGCCAATCAATTAATAAGAACTATTGAGGAAGCTGTGAATGGGATGTTGTGGGCTATTGTTGTTAGAAAACAGCTTCATCATACTGATATAAACTAAAACGAAAACTGCGTAGCAATGAACCTAATTAAAAAATTTCAGCTTATTTTCAAAGGATAAAAGTTGTCGCTATTAGAAGCAACCTATAGTGGATTAAATAAGTCGATTGGTTTCTATACTGTCAACTTTTTTATTAAAACAAACCTAATAAGAGCAAAAAGACTCAAAAATGATTTATCACTCAATTAATGACTCAAACAATTTATCTTTAAATTTGGTTCCTCTGAAAAGACACTCACTCATTTGTTCATTTTGGAGTTTTTGCAGTACTTTTTAAGTTTGCCTTTGTATGTTGCTTCATTCAGAAAATACAGACGGCGAAAAAGACAGACGGGTCTCAGCTGCTGTCGATGAAAGCCGACTAATTTCTAACATTCATCGCCATATTTTACGCCGCCCAAATCAGAATTTTTCGTTTAAAGGACTTGATCCTGGCAGTACTTTCGTAATTGAATTGTAAAAGGGCACCAATTGTCACCTTAGAAATGAACAGACCGACTTTGTTCTGATTCTTTTCTACCCTTTCATATTTTCACTCACAATTGATTCCATTCCTCCCTTCAATGAATTTCTAAAAACTTGTTTCCACCAAAATTGCATTCTCCTCCAAACCGCTATTGCTATTTATATCTTACTGTAAGTTTTTATAATGTTAGTTAAAATTTGTGTTCTTACTTCAACATTCTAGAGGCGTGCATTGGTGAAAAGACTTGGGCTGTACCGAACAAGATTAAATTATATTGGAAACAAAGCTCTATTTTCATAAACATGCATCTAATTCAAAGCCGGCCTAACTGAAATACTTAAAGTAAAAAATAGCTCTGAAATAAAATTCATTGTTTATAGTATAAACGGTTATTGCAAGCATTAACTGAAAGATCGAACCAGCTAAAGTCCTCTACCAATCAACTTGATTCTGTGATGATTGTATTTGTATACATAACTTTGTGTTTCGCAATGAATTGATTTGTACGAATCACAAGTCTCGTGTTCTGAAGTGAAATCAGACAGCAAAAGGTCTTAGCTTGTGATGTAAAAGGTAAATTGCTTAATTCAGTTATGCACACCGAATTCCGTTGCCAATCTTTTGGATTAAAACTGGCGGTAGTTTTCAATTAAAAACACTGATTAATCCCAAGTTGCTTATAAAAGACTGATAATTTACATTTGTTTTAGCGTTCAGAATTCAAAAACAAACGTTTTAAGAAAGCTTTTGCCTTTGGATTTCAAAAGCAAAGTTATAGCGGTATTTAAAATATTACACGCCCATATTTTATTTATTTCATCAGTTCCAGCAAAAAAAATCCTGAAAAGAGCTAGAATGTCTCGAACTTTTGTTTTGCATGCAAAACTGCAAATAGATGCATATTTATTTATACATTGCAGCATTAGTTTTTTTACGCAAGTTTTCTAGGGGAAAAATACAATTTTTGGCCGTAATTTGAGATTGCGGGCGAATAGCGCAGTCCTTCGTTTGGGTGTTGTGAAACTTTCTAAAGTTTTGTTTTCACATGATAAAATGTTAATATAAATAACGTTTGCAATAAAGAAAAGAAAGAATAATTAGGAATTCGTGTCAGTAGAAAACATAAACTACGACTTATAATCTCAATACAGCCTTGACACAAATTTGACAATTCCGTGAGAAAAGGGATATGAAATCAACGTACATGCGGTTTTAACAAGAAACAGTTGACTGAAGAAAACTATGCTATGATAATCTTCTTCCACAGACGACAACTTTCTTACGAAAAGGAAACCCTAGTAACTTGCTTTCCGTGTACGTAAATATTTTGAAAGTTGATCCACTTTGCTCCAAAAACTTCAAAGGTACAAAGTAGAAACTATTTCTGAGTGATTTTATTTGTAATGAAAACAGGACATTAATTATTTCAGAGGTAAATGAGTCGATTAATGCAGTTATCAAATGCCGTTAAGTTTTCTAATTACGCAACTTCAGATAACTGCCATAAACTATAATAGCTGTACTTCGCGCCAATCCGCTACCTGTTTTTGTTCACAGAGTGTACTGTCTATTTCATCTGTTCGGTATAACGCATTATAAGGTCATATTAATAATCATAGTCATAGAATAAGATAAAAGAACCAGCATAAGTAGGGACACAACGCGGTGAAACTATAAAATAGGTGTATTCACAACTCTTGCCAACACATCCAATTTCTTCTAATCTCGCTTCCCTTTCGTTACAATCACAAGCAAACACAACAAAGACACGTTAAAGCAACTTAAACACACTGACGCACCACGCAGCTAAATTTTTTACCAGTGACAAAATTCGCGAATAAACAAAAAAAAAAAAAAAAAACAAACCCTGAAACTCTTGCGACAGAACGAGAGCTATGCCAGGCTGTTCTCCTTTTTATGCCTGAAACGCTGTGTCTTAGCACCAGCTTTTTCCCTGAGCTGTGATGCGCCATTCTGTTATCAAACTCAATAACTGTTGTGTCGGGAAAGTATAAACCTATTCATATCAGTTGAACCGCAACATAACTTTCTGCTCGGTGTCTTTATACCGGGAACTAGCAGCCACTGCACAGCCCCCTCCCCCAGTCCCCACATGTAGATTCATTTCTCCCCCCTCCCCTCTCCCGTAAAACATTTAATGTCGATTACAATGCAGTGCTCATTCGCAACAGTCATGTTGATATTGCCTTAACAAAAGAGCAATGTGTTTTTTTTTGTCGGGAGAAAAGTAGGCCATTCTATCTTTTGTTTAATACGTCTCTTGGGATAGCGTGAAAAAGCTCTGTTTACGATAACAGGGATGCGTTAACTTTTTCACGTTTAGTTGGTAAACACTGCTGATCATGCACGACATTTTGAAATGAAGAACCGATCGAAAGCTAATTAACTGACTTCGTTTTCTATATTTCAAAACTAGCTTCACTTTTAGAAGAAATGTTTTGAGTTTGAAGTAAATTACAAAGGTAGAACACATGTACAAAGCGGCTCGACAGACGACTTTAAATATTTAAATAACAAAAAGACGCCGGAAGCAAAATATTTCGGCATAAACAAAATGTTTTGAGAAAACAGGAAGTTCTTTGTTTTTCGCAGACTTCATTTCGCTCTTAAATGTACATCGTTATGGACAGAAAGTAATAATTCAGGCTCGAAATATTTTAGAATAACTATAGCTCCTGACAGCACAACGCATATTAGTCCAAAAGGCGCGCGAGAAAAACACCATTTTTTCTGCCATATTTTATACTTATTATGATACCATGCAGCTTTTTCAAATTTGAGGAAAATAGAAAATAAGTTTATGACATTTATTTAGATTTATTCTACTTTTTGAAGAAAACAACGGAGTTTAAAAACGTGTATATTTTATATTTACAACAATTCTAACGGATTTTGTTGAAAAAGAAAGAACAACTGCAGAATCTCCAGTTGCAAATACTGAAATAGTCTCCATATAGTACATGTTTGGACAAAACCATTTTGAAATCCCGAGTTTTATCGAGATTGTAGCATTAAAATTTGTCGCGCAAGCAGGATTTTTAGTTGTGAATAGTTCAGTTTCAATTGTGTACATTCAAAGTTTGAATTGAAATGATAGAATTGCCGATTTCATAGCAAAACGATTTTAAAACATTGTTTTGAAATCTATGCGACATGATTGGCTGGCTGTCACTTGACCTGTCAAATCTTCATTTCAAATGGTACGGCCCTCTCGGAGATAGGTCAGAAATCAAGTAAAAGTCAAATGTCCGGGCTGTTAAAATTTCGTAAGCTCGTTGAAGTTCTGGTTTCAGTTCAATGGACGTGATCGGTGATTACACTCTTTTTTATACGAACCTTTTTATAAGAACAACGGTAAGAACATACCCGAGGCCTAGGAATGGCAGAGAACCTTTTTTTTTCTACACTACGGCACAAGATCATTAAGTCGGCAAAAATTCGATACTCTTACACTGTTTGCAACTAAAGTAAATTACATTTTAAATTTGCAGGACCCGTGTGGTTTATTTTCTCTTTTACGCTATCTACTTTTGTATCAAATATCGAAGCTCGTATCTACTTAGATAAACATAACGTGTCGTTGGTTCTTATAAAGTTCTTATGAAAATGCGTGTACACCGAAACACTTATGATTATATCAAAAACATTTTAGGAACATTTGAGGCTAAGATCCCCAACGTATTTAAGAACATTCAGCCTCGGCTCAAAAATAAGACGTTCTTATATAAAAAATGTGTAAGGTGAGTAAACACAAGTTAAACGTAACTGTGTGCCAAATTTTCCAGCTGAACATTTCAAGCCACAGACAGAACTGAGATTCAACATTCAACAACAACTGTCACCAAATAATGAATCAGCCGCTTTGCTTCTAGCTGCTTTTCTTTTTTAGCTTCTATCCTCAAACAATGTTTTGAATGAATTTTCGTAGCAAACTGCTAGAACTTATTTCATGAGATGGAATACAGAGTGCTGGTACTGCGTTCTCGGCCGACGCTTGTAAATCAAGAACTTTCGAACTTTTCATTCTGTTTCAGGCGAAATAAAATCTTTCACAATACTGTACCATTCTTTGAAAATATACGATTCATGTTTGAACTGAATTTCAATAAGACTTAACAGATTCACCGGATGCTCAACTGATGACATTGTTATCAACTCTGCACTCTAAAAACTGGATGGTTGAAACAACCATTAAAAATGTTTATCTCAGACTCATTTTGCATTTAACCATTAACTATGGTTGTGTTAACCATTTTTTAACATTAACTATGGTTGTTTTGACCCTTTTCTTAATTGGTAAGCCAAGATTTTACCATAAATATTGGTTGAACTGACCACTCATTTTTGGTTAACATAACCATTACCGTATGGTAAAAATGAGTCTGAGATAAATATTTTGAAATGGAAATTTTAACTTCCAGTTTTTAGAGTGCAGACTGGTGTTCCGAACGCAGGATTGCTATACCTCTCGAGGAGATGAAAGCCGAAGCCTTGAATGAAAATCTCCGC
>JAOCNB020096994.1:0-11646 GCA_026546465.2 Palythoa caribaeorum | reverse complement strand
ACAAAACCAGTTACAAAGTTTAAGTTGCAAGAGTTTAAGAAATACATTTTTGGTTCATGAAATATTCTAGGAGAATAAGAGATATAAGAATATATATGAATATAATGTTTTGTTTAAGTTGGTCAGCAGTATACTTAAAGTTTAGGTTAAAGTAAGATTATCATGTTCTAACTCTAGAATATAAATAGAAAGAGATCAAGTGGGGGTGTTAGCACGATCTCATTCTAACATAACTGGGAGATCTGTGTAATTAATAGTTATTATGCAATCTAAATAAAGTCCCAGATGTTCTTCGTCCTGAGAAAATACATGGCACGCGTGTGTGTGTATGTTGATCAATCCAAATAATCCAAGCGAATCCTGCCCCCATCATGAACTCAACATAGATCTTGCAAGGTTTCTTCGAAATTGTCCATCCCCCATCCATTGATTATTTTCTTTCAACCAGTAGCAACATTTACGTACAGTAGGTCTTTTTGTATTATTGTCACAGATTCTTGGCCCCAATGACTGAAGGTTCAGGTCATTAATATTGGAATTGGACTAACTATTAATATATACACTCAATCTAATACATCACACATCATAAATATGATATTATTTAAAAAGATTATAAAAAGTTAAAAAGCTCAAAGGCTAATATTTGCATTTCAAATAAATCTGTGAAAATTGAATCAATTAATAAAGTATAAGCTAAAAAGCATTAATAGATTGATATGATATTTTATATAATTTAGTAAACTTAATATAAACATATAGATTTCAGTAATATTTTTAATATGCACATATACATTAACTGCATAGCACTAGGGTTGTTTCAAGTCAAGAGCAACCTCTGGCTGCACCTACTATCTATAAGCTCATCATGATCATATCAAACACATTTTCAGGAATGATAAATATTGTTTTAAATAGATAAGTGGATATAATTATGTGTCCGGCATGATTTGACACTTTGCAGGTTTCTCTTAGAATCACATTCAAATTTATTAAGTTCTATGTTCATCAGGAAAATACAATCCCCAAGTTGTGAGGCGATTACTTGCAGCTAAAGACAAATGTATTGTTAGTGATGAAGCTTATCACGAGATAAGAATGGTTTCGGAAGACAAGACTAAGACAGCTTTCCCACCCCTTCATGTAATAGTGAAAGAGAGGCATCAGCAGAATGGTGAAATTCCAATAATTCCAATTCCACAAATAAGTTAAGTTAAAGATAATTATCATTAATTTTCAATAAAAATGGTGATGCAATTGAAGAGGCTTTAACTAAGAGTGAAATATTATTGCAAGCTGGTTACAACATTAATCAAAGCATTTTTAATCAAACACACAAGATTTAATCTAAAAGAAGGAACATATTGTAGCTTTTGGTTTTATTTGATATAAGTGCGTAGAAAGAGAGCAAAGACAAAAACGTCAAATTCAACATGATTTTCAAACTCTTTCCTTTTTTGCTGCCATACAAGAACTGTCAACACAGTAAAATCTTATAATTTTGTTCCAAATATACCAATTTGTTATATAAATACAGGTTGAATAAAGTGAATAATGAAATGAACAGGTAGCTATAAATGTGCATTTCGGGCTTGATTAGGTATCCAATTCCCAGTAATCTGTGGAGCTCGTCACTGAGTCTAGTGCTTAGCTTAAGGTTCGTCCAAGGGTTTGAGAATAAAACTTTCAGATTAAAGACTGTCGTTTTGATTTTGAAACTATTAGCTTCGCTGCTAATCCAACGACCCTGTGGGATTTTAACATTTGAATTGACACACACTTAATGACTGCAAGCAGAGAGATGTGTAATATTGTACTACAAGTACTTGGTAGATGTCCATCACCAGTCTTTTCCACTTCGTGGAATAATTATTAGTAACTTATTTCATTCATTTTTTGTCTGCCAGGCAAAAAAAGGTGATGGCTGTAGACGGTCGATTAAAGATGTCTTAGCATACCTGTACACCATTCCCGAAGTGAAGAATTTGATAGACAGACTTGGGAGCAAGGCTCTGAAGCTGCGAATTGCAGCCAATGGACGAAAAACGAGCAACAAAATTGGGACAGTTATGGCAGTGTTTAAATTATGTGATGAGGAGATGCAGAATCCAGAGTACCAATACACGATTGCCCTGTACAATGGTAAGTAATAAAAACTATAAAAAATTTTTGGTACTTGATATGTTCAATGGTTTCCAAACTTAAAACTTTCATTAGTGTACAATTTGCTCAATGTTCAATTCAAGTTTACGATATTACTTTGTTTACTGTAGGAAAAGAAGACTATGGAGAGCTACAAAAAAACCTGTTGGTTATGTTTGATGAGATAGAGGAATTAAAAAATAATGGCTTCATTGTGGATGGAGAAAAGAAATGTGACATTGAGTGGTAATTAAAAGACTATTTAATAACTGTATTTTAATTTATCAATATATATAGGATTAATTTTTTAGACTAAATGAAACAAGAGATAATGCTTCAAGTGATTCAGAGTTTAAATTTTATTGGGCCATGGGCCTTTTTTGTAAATTTTGGTGCATCCTAAGCCAAGGAATTTATAATTATTTTATTTTAATTTAAATAATAGTGATCTTTTTACAGCCCTTGTTTTTATTTACTAGCTGTAAATATTGCCATATTTTTTCAACGAACTCTAAAAAACTAATGAAACACATGGAAAATTATATTAATCAACATGCATATGCTATATTTAACAAGGTAAAATGAAATTTGCTAGACTTTTAGCTTTTAGCTTCTTTTTGCTTAGACTAGATTTTTTGAAGAAAAATCATTGATTCAGTTCTAAGTGGCTCTCGTTAATCTAATACATATTTCGATGTCCAACATATGTTTTTACTTTCATTTGGAGAACTTTACAAGCTATCCATTGAATATATATTGGTACCTGATACTTGAAATACCACATGTACAGCAACATGTATGATAACCTCAAGGCAGTAACTTATATAATACCATGCATGTGGATGACAAATAATTAATCTTTAATCTTCATATAAAATTTTAATCGTCACCATTCGATTAAACATACTTTGCATAGGCGACTATATGGCATTCAGCCATGAAGTATATACCGACATAGCAAGCGAAAATCGTATTATCGTCCTTGCGAAATCGGCATGATATCTACAATATATCAAATTGCAGTACCCCGTCGAGACTTGTGTCACAGACACAGCTTTGTAATAATCCTTGTTTTTAAAAAGCCCAAATTGAACAGTTTGTCAATCTATCATTGAATATCTGTGAAGCATAAAGCCTCAACAAAACAATCATTGCGGTTTGAGGCAAATGTAGATGAGAAATGCATTGTAATTGTACAAGTAGTTAACACATTTGTAGTTGTCTGACTCACTCTGACATCCCTCTATGGCCTATTTTAAGCTAAAAAATCAGTGAATGAAATTATAGCGTTCCGAGTACAGCAGCTGCTTTTGCTTTGTTCCTGTTATATGTACTTTCCAAAACTTTTACATTGAAATGTAACCTATTTATACTTCGTGTTGTCATGAAATTAGAATCATCTTCGGACTTCACATACAGATTATATTTACAAAAGATTTGGGTTTTAAATATAATCACTGTTTTAAAAAAAATATTGATACTGAACGTATGCTGAGTTCAGGGATATGTTTTCAGTTCGATTGCTAAAAAATACCACATTTGTTCTGAGCTTATGTCTTTTTTCACAGTTTCTAGGGAATGCATTAAGTAGGTAACGCAGATACGCTCCAAAATTAAATGTAAAATTTTGTTTTACAGGCAAGCCTACGTACCTTCCAACCCAGAGAGAGACGAATATAATTTTTTAATAAGGCACTTTGTATCAAGGGTGGTGGAGGACTGTCATGCACTCTTCCTGAAACAGTTTTCAAGTCGGAATTTGTGAAAAAAATTATTGCACTCCAACGGTCCGACTCCTTTATTTTTTGAGAGCTGTCAAGACCTTGAGTAAAGTACGCAACGACGATGTTTGGGTTCTTACCGACAAGGTAATTTACATTCACCCTCATTTGGGCCACTGCATTTAGACACATCGATTAGGGAAGAGATACCATGAAATCAATAGTATAGAATAAATATTCAATAATATTACTTTCAAATTTTAATGTTGATCTATAAATCCATTTGTCCTGGGTGTGCCCAGTTTTATTGGAAAGCCGATAGGTGTTTGGAGTTTAGGCTCAATGAGCATGCTAGGAGAGAGGACCAACCATTGTTTAGACATCTGACTGATTGTGCACAGTTTCTTTATGTAGTGAATCTTAACCAATTGCCGGATATCTTAGGACACTCGACCAAGGTCAACCACAAAAAGCATCTTTTTAATGCCATTCATGGGAACGTATAAATAATTCATTCGTGTGTTAACTTGTCGAGTTTACAATTCCTTGAGGTAAGCTACATTAAAAATTTTAAACCAACCATAAAGGAAAGCCTCAAAGCCTCTAGAGACCTTGAACTATTCTAATTTCTAATCGTATTGCATCTCTCTGTCTATCACTATAAATGCCTGAAATCCTCTTGAGACTTCTTTAATAAACAACTGCGCTTGTAAACGTCCTTAACATGATTATGACTTGAATGAAGATCAGACTCGTTTAATTCAAAACTTGGATTTCCGAACGATGTTTTCCTTTCTCAGACTTGTAATCGTTATTGCGTATTTAAAAATGTCAGATCGACATGACGTTTACACCTATATTTTGTGATGTAGTTTCCAAGATAGAAGCAACATATTTGAATGTTTTTTGTATAGACATAGTTTCAATGGTTGCACTATACTTCATTTAAATATAATGTTGGTACTTAGATTTAATTTAGGACATAAAAATTCTTTCTACCAAACTATTTCTCTAATTTTAGGAACTCCTCACTGAACATGCCATGCAATGGAACCACATAAAAACTGTAGGGATAGCTTGTTCCTTAGCCAAGTGATACAAAAGTTAATGCATGAAATGAAAGCCATAATTATATTTCTTTAAATCAGTAACAAAAGTTGTTGCAGTAGACCTAAATCTTTTGTGAAAATTGGATGAAATTACATTAGTAATGATCCGTGTAAGAACTAGGGCGATTTTTGGCATATGTAAATAAAAATGGTCTCCCGGCCAAATTTGAAGGAAATCTATGCTGGGAATGTGGAGATATTGTTCTCAAGTATGTGCGTGATCCGCCATATTGGATAGCAAGTCTTGAAGCAGTATTCCTATTTCGTCCGTTTGCCTTCTCTTAGTTCAGCTTTTGACTTGATTTTGTTCTGTTTTACAGTTTTTAATAGTCTTATCTTTGACTTAAGTTTATTTAATTTTTTAATAATGCAAAATGACCGATTCTTTTGAAAGTCGGTGTTCATGTCCTGACCACGCTGAGTGGGGTTATGATGGTGTACCTCATTCGAAGATGTTTATTGTAAGAGGTACAGCTGAGGAACAGTACTGTGGTGTTGGAAGATTCGGCAAGCACAAAAATTGAAAAGAAATATTTGTAAATTGTGCAGAGACCGGTTTGTGCTAGAAAACAAATGCAAGCTGCTTGAGGTGAGAAGCGGTTTCATCCTCGTTCTTGTTCAGTTCTGGTTGTTGTTTTGCCACTAGAGCTAGAAACCTACACTTTTTCCCTCTGGTTGCATTTGTTGTGGAGACGTTTTTAATTCTGACACTTTATCGTTACAGAATGAGGACACTGGTACAATTGATATCTCCAGCGGAGAAAATCCTGAGGCCAATGCTTTTCCAATCAGCAATGTTGAAGAAAGTGAAGCGTCGACTGCTTCGCTTTGTGTAAGTGAAAACACTCAACGCAAAGTGTTGTTTCAAGTTCCAGAAATTCCAATGATAGGATATCACGAGTCTCAAGACAGAAGGAAAAAAGTCGTAAGAGCTGAGATCTTGACTGAATTGAAAGCATCCGTCTCTCAACATTGTTTTGGGGACACAGAATCGATGCGAGAAATTGTTGAAGATCTGTGTGGCAGTGCTGCCTTC
Organism: Palythoa caribaeorum; assembly: GCA_026546465.2. Lineage (NCBI taxonomy): Eukaryota > Metazoa > Cnidaria > Anthozoa > Zoantharia > Sphenopidae > Palythoa > Palythoa caribaeorum. The sequence goes on along the minus strand of JAOCNB020096994.1, from coordinate 5,641 downwards.
AACAAAGCCTTTGGTCTTTCAAAAAAAGTTATTGCTAATTATGACGTTTTTTTAAGATCGTTGGCCGATCGGGCAAGGGCACGCTACAAGCAAGCACTGTCACTGGTCAGTCCTGTCACTGACACTTTGAAAATCGTTGATTGCAAATGACTCTTTTCTCACGTGACTTGGACACTAAATGTAATTGGTTATTTGGTTGTGGGCAGGAATTACTGCTGCTCCTGAAATTTTTCATTGGAAACTGAGGCCGGCTTTTGTGGATTGTCAAGGCATGTTTGGACGTAATGGACCTTGTCAAAGTTTTTGAAGCTCTTGACACAAAAACGAAAAGGAATTTACTAAAAAAATTCGCAAGGGAGAAAGAAGATTTTAAAAACAACAAAGAAGCCAACAGTATTCGGGAACCAGGTACAAGCGCATTGAATTTCACGGCCGACAAATTGCTAAAGCCCGTCAAAAAAAGGAAACATTAAGCGCGATATAGCTTTAAGGTAAGTAGTACTAAGCTGCAATAGCTTTATCATTTTTTGTGTGCAAAAACTACCAATTGTTGGAGTTTTTGGAAAAATTTTTTTTGCACAGCGCTAGCGCTTACCGGCATTGCATAAGCGTGTGAATGCATCAAGTCCCTGTACATAAACCAACTTTTTTCATTTCATGTTATTTCAAAACATTTTATGCAGCTGTTAGTTGAATCTAACACCTTTTACTTTCCCTTAAATTTTTAAATCCTGATGGAACATTTTGATGGAGTCAGCAAAAAGGGCGAAGATTTGGGGAACAACCATAAAGTTAAGCCGAGTTAGAGCAAGTGTGCAGAATGTAATTCAGGTAATGCAAGATCAGGGTATCGAGCCACTCAAGGAATCACAAATAAAGAGTTGGTGGAGCACATATCACCAAAAGCGAAAAAGAGCTATGCAGGAATTGGTGGAAGAGTGCTAGCGAGTCACAAGGAATATGGACAGTTGAGCATGGACAGAGAAAGAAAAGTGTGTACAATATAAATTTTGGTTTCTGAAGGGGCCATAGCAACAACTTGCTCTCACAGTAACTACATACAATATGTTCCTATGTTCAGTGTTGAATGATTGTTTGTTTTCTAGAGCATTTACAACTTGGTGAAATAACAATAATAATACTATTAATTGAATAATAACAATGAGTTTATATCACATTGATGGCAATTTATGGTTAAAAGTTTAGAAAAAATGAAACTCGCAGTCCTGAAATTGTATATTTGTTAATTATTATCTCATTTTGGTTTCTTTATCCTGGCAACAAGGAGTCCAGATGGTCACTGGATGATACCCCCTGCATAATAGGAAGAAGTATACCTTTTCTCCAATTTGTATACTTTTTCTTATCATGAAAGGATAATACCATCTACAAGAGATGGGGGGACCAGGAAACCAAACAGTAATTACAATATCATTTTCCAGATGTAGTGAGTTACTAACAATAAATAGTAGATTTACCCATTCCTGTACATGATGTATTGGTAAATTCTCCCTATTAAGCCCTTCATTCATTCTTTCATTTATTTGGGTTTTTTTATTATAGACTCTTTATGTAGTCCAACACCTTCCATATCAGCAGTTTGAGACAAATTTGCTTCTTAACATTTTCAGGTTATTCCATTTGTTGCATTTCTTTTTTTCTCATTATCGATTATTATTGTTTGAGTTATTTAAGGAGATGTGAGATGTCAAAATAATTGCTTGGGAGTGAAAAGGTTAAACCCAACAAACTTGAAGCAATATAATCCCTGTGATATTGACATGCTAGCAATTTGACTATATTTAAGATTGCAATGATTGTAAAAATGATAATTAAGGCTGATACAATTGTAAAGTGCTGTTGGATTGTTGAGAAACTGTGCCATATAAAATATTATTATTATTAGCAATGTCGTTATGCTGAATTAAATCATCTCGGAGTATCCCTTTGAAACCCAAAATCATGATAGAGAACCCTTCTGAAATCCCAAATCTCAGAGAACCCTTCTGAAGTCCGAATTCATATCAAAGCACCCATGTGAAACCCAAAATGATCTCTGAGCACCCCTCTTAAACTCAAAATGGTATCAGAGCATCCCTCTAAAACCCAAAATGATCTTAGAGAACCCCGCTGAAATCCCAAATCATCTCTTAGCAGTTTTATGAAATCACTATGTAAGTTCAAAGGCCTGCTCATAAATCCCAAATCCTCTGCTACATCCCTATCGTAGCCCTATCACATTGAAGCACCTCTGAATTCAAAATTCGTTTTTTTTGAACTTTTGACATGTCAGTGAGGACCCCTCTGAAATGTTCATCCACTCTGTGCAACACACCTGAAATTCTCATCCATACTGAGAGCCCCCGATGAAATTCTCGTATCTCATACGACCCCTCTGAAATTCTCATTCAGGAAGGGGGGAGGGGGAGAGGGAGGCAGTTGCAAAATGGAATGGCAAGATCAGAAATAGAACCATATCAAACATTTGGAACTTCCCCTTTTTAACTTTTTCTAACAAAGAGAGCCGAGGAAAAATGAAAAAAAGATGTGATGCGCGTGATAAAGCCTAAGTTTATTTGAAATATTCAAGTACGATTTGCACCCTTCAGTTGTGCTGTTCAAAAACAGTAATTACATAATAAAAAATGCAACGTAACTCATTCTCATTACAAATTTATTATTTTAAGTGCAGCAGTCTTGGCAAAATGCAAAACAAAGCTTAGAGACCGAAGCCATTTTTGAGGGCCGCAAGAACAGCTCGTATCTGGTTATACTCTAGCCCCGTTTTGTCTCTTATTTCCCTTAGGGAACAACCTGGTTTAGTTAAAAAACGTTCTACGTCACTAAATTCTGAGTTTCCAATATGCAGATCGCGAAGGACTTTTGCACAAGCACTGTCTTCAGCTCGACCTTGTGCCAAGGTATCAATCACGAACACCTGTGCAGTTGCTGTTGCCACTCCAAGCCCTTTAGCTATCTCGTCAAATGCCTGGCTGCTCTTCCAAAGCATGTGTGCGTGCAACTTCTTTGATGATGTGGAAGTTTTTCCATAAAGTGATCGCACAGTTGTGACCTAAATCGAAAAAAGCATTTAGTGTAGGCAGTATGCTGAAAATAAGATGTCATAGTGAAGCAGTAAGAGACCTGCTATTGCTTTACCAATCATGGTGAAGTTCTCAGGACTTTGGTAGCCTGTTCCTCTTCTAGAGTTTCATTGTGAGATCTTTTGTTTCTAGTAGAATATAAAATTCCAGCATAACAATAAAAAGTTAACTGAATGGAATGATGAGAAAGCATTTTTTTAGTATTACCTTTGTTCCATTTCCCTGCAGTTCCTCGTAACGAAGTAATCTTTCTTAAACGTGTGTCAAAAAGAGCGATGGATGTATTTCTTAACTCAATATTCGAATTTTCAACAAAGGCACATGCTTTCGCCCTTCAGGTTTTTGACAGGCTAAAATAACCAGAAAAAGAGTGGACCCATAGAAGAAGCTTTTTTGCGGCAAGATCCTGCAAACTAGAGATAAAAGTTATGTGCAAAATCGAACTAAATTGAAATATCAACTAATCGAGTAATACTAAATAAACGTTGGTTAAGATGACTTTCACTCGTCTGTTTTAGTATATAAACTAAAGAATGTGGTTGTGCGAAAATGAATAAAACCATCGATAAATTTATGACGGAAGCGAGAGGTGCAAATACCCCCCTTTGAGTCCGAAAATGCTAAAGCATTGAGCAAAATAGTTTTCGTTTCTTTTACTGTGCAGCAATTGTCAGTCAGCCATGAATCATTCGCGTGTTATTTGGGTTTTAGTGTTTCAGTTTCTGGAGGCAAACGATTTGATTGGAGCGTCAGGTGTTTGTTTTACCTGGTGGAAAATGATCTTCGGCTCGAAGTATTTTACTAAACAACTATAGTCAGAAAAGCAACCCGTCGAAGAATTGGACCTCACTGGTACTGCCAAACTTTAAAAGTTTATCCCACTCGAACTACTTGCTGGACTGTCATGTTTGAAAATTGGATCAATGGACATTTTTAATGAGCACTTTTGTCAACTAATGTTGATGGTTGAAAACCCTAGAAAAGCTGGATATTTCAAATTGCAGCAACTTCGATCCCCACATCATGTTGAAGCGAAGAAAACAACTGTGTGACCTGCACTACTTGAATATCTCTGGCAATAAAACATTCAACCTCTTGCACACAGTAAAACTGTGCTCGTTTGATTTTGGTAATCTGAATTATATTTCGATCAAAGGACTTGACCTGACGGTTGACGACTACCTCTACCTCACAAGAAAAGTTCAATAAATTGCGGGAAGCCTTTTACTGGAAACAGACTATGATATGGAAAGCTTTATGGTTATTGACACTTTTCATGAAGAATTTCACCAAGTTTAGTTTTCAGTTTACAGTTTTTATTTCAATATCGAAAGGACTCATTTGGGATTTAGATAATAACAGATTAACAATGAATTGTTGAACATGCAAACTAAAATGTAATTCTGATATTTCAGTTTCAATTTTCTGTGATACAAAGGCAGCTTGATCATTTGTCTCGCTAAAAATAAGTAATTTGGTATACTTTGACAAAAGAATTATGTGAAGAAATTTACGTTAATATGGAACGGAGTTCACACACAATATACAGGCCTTGAATATAAACGTGTTTAGATAACCCTAAGATTCACTGCAAGACAATTTTGGAGTTTTTTCGTGAACCGCAATAAATGCTATAAATATTGGGTCACATGCTGAAAAGATTTGAGTGACACGTTTTGGTTGATTAGCATGAGACAAAGGTTCAATTGCAACTTTACATAAACAGAGTTTCATGTTATTAAAATTCAATGTTATTCAACGAGAGATCGGAATTATTGCTAGATTGGACAAGAGTCCCATGATAAAATTTTTTTAAACTTTGTGTTATCAATTGTGACAAGTTTATTTCTATATTGAGCGAAAATAGAGGCTTGCATTGACCTACAAATACAATAAAAATTCATTTGAAATTCAAATTTCGCGCTTTTGCTTGATCTAGCCATTCGGAAAGTGTAATATAACTTAATTATCACTCTAGTGAAATGCTCTAATAACGGCTCCCGGTGCCGCGAGCCAAATGTTTTCGCCCTAGTTTTTATGCAGATCATTTCTTGAATTTCCGTTTTTAAAGCAATTGAAAAAACTGCTAACGCGCGTCGTCGATGACTTTAATTTCATATAAACAAGACAGCTGTTACAACTATAACAAATTCACTCTTACTAATGTAACAGAAATGGATATAATGACAAGCCAACAGTGGTCCCATTGTCAGAAAGTCAAAGTGAAGAATTCAAAGAAAATATGGTAGCGAAAAACACATGAAAAGCATTGATACTGCCGTTCGGCGATTGCAACAGAAATTTCACTTGGCAAAATATGGAAGCTTAAAATATCAAACAAGAGGTCACAGTGACTTTACTTGTGCCGCTTCTTATATCTTAATGCATTGTATTTATATACATTCACCTCTGAGATTTCATTTTCATTTTTTCAAAACAAAGACCTCAACCCATAGATAGCAAGTCTCCAAATTTTGGCGTCTGTCTCCCATTTAGTAAGCATAATCTCTAGTCAACTAAAATTTCTCTACTTTGAA
>JAOCNB020096962.1:0-11646 GCA_026546465.2 Palythoa caribaeorum | reverse complement strand
GGTTAGGTGAGGTGAGGTGAGGTGAAGTAAGTTGAGGTGAGGTAAGGTAAGTTAAGTTGAGTATGATAAGGTAAGGTAAGGTGAGGTGAGGTGAAGTAAGTTGAGGTGAGGTAAGGTAAGTTAAGTTGAGTATGATAAGGTTAGGTGAGGTGAGGTGAGGTGAAGTAAGTTGAGGTGAGGTAAGGTAAGTTAAGTTGAGTATGATAAGGTAAGGTGAGGTGAAGTAAGTTGAGGTGAGGTAAGGTAAGTTAAGTTGAGTATGATAAGGTAAGGTGAGGTGAGGTGAGGTGAAGTAAGGTGAGGTGAGGTGAAGTAAGGTGAGGTGAGGTGAGGTAAATTGAGTTGAGTATGATAAGGTAAAGTGAGGTGAGGTGAGGTGAATTGAGTTGAGTATGATAAGGTAAGGTGAGGTGAGGTGAGGTGAAGTAAGGTGAGGTGAGGTGAGGTAAATTGAGTTGAGTATGATAAGGTAAGGTAAAGTGAGGCGAGGTGAGGTACAGTAGGATAAAAAAGGTAAGGCAAGGTGGTAAGGTTAAATGTCGTCACCTTGTTTTAAGAAAACGTTCCAGTAAGCAGTTCAATTTTCATTAAAGAGGAACAGCGAGGTAGACACCGTACGGAGGGGTGTGAGAGGGGGCTGTATAGTATTGGTGTAGCCACTACCTCTAAACAGAAGGGAGGGGGAAGGAGTGGCTAAGGCTTAATATCTTACGAACTACATAAAATGTTATTGACATTTCGTACTTTGCGTTTTTTAGGTTTCAGGACTGAACCGATTGAGCTTCCATGATGATTAACAACTGCTTTTTTGAACTGAATAGCAACACATTGTTTTTGTGTCATTAGAGCTTTTGATATTCTGTGTATTTGTAAACGAAACAGGGCTCAAACAGTTTAAAATTTGGTGACATATTTCTAAACATGGCATACATGAGCTGCCACTGAAAATAATCAAATCTATGTATCCATGTTAAGTAGGTTTTTCAGCATTTACACCAGATTATGGTATCGAATTTTCATACATATATATACGTTATGAATACGATTATTACTTGTCGGTAGTTAAACCATCTTATGTGCTATTGATATATTTTGCTGTAGACGATTTGAGTCATAACACTGCCGCATACCAAACTTAACCATCACGAGCCTGCTACTCAAAACACATTTTGTTGCTTCAGGTAGGACTTGAAAAGCAGAATTTACTATACTAGCTTTTAGCCAATTCTCTGTTAGCTAATTATAATAAAAAAAGTTGATACTTGAATTAGTACCACGCTTTTTACGTTTTCGTCCTCATTACCTCTTATCCTTACATTTAGTAATTTTTGTCGACTTGTTTGTCTGTTCTTGCCTTTTTGCTTGTTTGTTTGCTTGTTATTAAATTTGATTGCTGTTTTATTTTGTTTCTGAACTTTAAAGTCAAAAACGTATTCTGCCTTTAACCCGATACTTTCAATTTACGTTTGGCCTAGCCATTTAGCTAGATTAGCCCTTGCTATTTCTGAATGACTGGTGCCCATCAAATAGTTATTATCCTTGTCATACAAATCATAGTATTAGTTAATGTAATACAAGGAGTGCCAAATAAAATTGTTGTTGTTGTTGATAATTTCTCAAGGGTTACGGCCTGATGCTGTGGTCTGTCCTTGGTCGCAGGGGGCATTTATCCTTGAATAATATTGTACACTGTGTGATGCAGTCCTGTCCTAGAGTCTCCCAACGTTAATGTAAAACCCAAGTAATTCAGCCACTGGCTGTGATTTAGGTTAGAAAGTAAACGAACCTACGTTAACGTTGATGTTTAGTTTTATAAAAGAGTAAAAAAAAAACAAGCAGAACGTCCTCTACCGTGAAGTTTGGTAAGGGAGCAGTCGTGATTTTCATCATTGATATCCGGAAGGGGGCGATAGGAAAAAAGAAAATTTTCCCCCAAATCTTGTGATCGTAAAAGAAGTAGACTTGTCATACATTTGGAAAAAACAAGATAACATTTTTGATTTTACAAGACATGTTTCAATTTATCACCAATCATCTTCAATTAAAATGAAAAATACAGTGGCTAATGAATTATTTATGGGTTAGAAAGTATCTAATAAAATAGACTGTCACACATACAATGGATAGATGTAAATTACTTAAAACAAAAAAGATGAAAAAAATTTGCATTACGTAAAGAGACCTACATTAATTTACAGAAAAAGTTTGCTGTGACCCAGCAACAGTAGGCAATACGGTTTCATGGTCCAACCAAAAGCATAATTTTGGCTTTCCAGCCCATTTTTACTATACTTTTAATAGACCTCATGTGAACAAGACGCATAACTGCGTGAACTCGGGCTTCTTACGGAGTATCAGTGAACTCCCTCAACGTACCGTTCTTTCCTCGAATTCTGCAATTGATATGCGTGTTTTTAGCGGCCTAGACTTCATACTATTCACGCTTTCTTGGCTCAGCCACAAGTCCTTCGATAAATCCGCCATTGCTCAACCATGTGCGCATTTATACTGACTGACGCATGCGCTTCAGCGTGTAGCCTTACGCACTCCCTTCAGCGCGACGACGATTTGTGACTGAACGACAACACTAAAAAGAAAGCCTAGTCTATACCTCGGGCATTCTGCGAAGCCCGAGTAAAAACATGTTCTTGGATTCTGTCCAATTTGGACTTAACTTAATTGAATTTTTTCCCGCAAAGGTATAAAAACGTTATTTTAAATACCTAATATTTACTTTCGAGCGAAGCGATACAGCTTTTCATTCTAGATATTTAATAAAACGTGTTTCCGTATCTTCATAGCCTCGTGAAAACCGAGGCCAACGGTTGGGAGAATTCGAGAGCAGATCAGGCAAACTACCCGAAGACGGCGAATGTATTGGATTGGTAATTTGAATAAGATTCACATCGAAAGACTCCGCTAGAGAAAGTAATAAAGAAGAAACAATTTTGACACGGCAAATATCAGAGATAACAACCTCGGAGAGTATCATTATCAAAACCGTGAGACTGAGCGCATGGCGAGTAATTTAGCTAATATTGCGTTAGGCCCATCGCAACAGCTGACCTCAAAATTGGCCTCCATGCATGCAGATCACGTGCTTGAATGTTGATCAAACAAATACGTGTTACTTTTTAATTACGTGCCTTCGTCTTACCATCAAACCCTGAAGTTGCCCCCGAGGATCTTCATTAACACCGGGGTGTGATTTCAATCTTTCCCAAAACGTCACAAATATAGTAAGCTTTCTCGACGGACAGGAAGACAGGAAGGAAGGAAGGAAGAAATAGGCACTCACCACCACCTCAAAGTACAGAGACAGCTATGCTCAACGAGGTCGGACCGAAAGTATATATAGGTGCCTCCGGCTGCCGCTAAACGGACCATACGTGACCTCGGAGCACAGCGTCAAAGAATGAGGAAAACCGGAGTACCCGGAGAAAAAACCTCGGTGTCAGATAGAGATTGACACATCTCAGCCCACGTGCGGAGCCCGGGGGTCGGTCCCGGGTCGTAGTAGTGTCGTAGTCGCTACCACTTTTCCATCTTGCCCCCTCCCCCAGTGGAATTTATGACAGCTCCCTTACAAATTAAACGTGGAGTTTAAAATAGCCAGAATTTTCGGGACTCAAGTTCACAAAAACATGGTGTTTAGATTAAGAAACGTTTTATGTAACGTTTTGAGAAACGTTTCATTTGGCCAATCTTGGCTTCAAAAAAAGTAAAAAAATTTATTAGCCCTTAAGCCGATGTTGCTCAATATGAAAGTTCAAGGGCATCCAAGTAGCAAACCTTTTCAACACCTGATTAGAGTGATCAAAACGAGATTGTTTGGAAACCTGTTGTTTGTTGATATATCTAACAGACATCAACCATGTATGTTGTTGAAAATAAATAGAAAAACAGTTACTGTTCATCAGCACGATACCTAATTTGTGTGCAATTCCAAAATTGGTTTTAGCTCCATTAACTTTTAATATTAACTTGTAACTTATAACTTACTTGTAACTTATATAAAAGAAGCGCACTTGTAGAAAAGAGCAGGACAGTGATTCTGGTGTTTTGGTCTGTCTGTTCTGCTGAGGGCATTTCTTAATGTTTCAAATATTTGTGAGCTGCATGAAACAGACTGGGCCGGACTATCTAAGACTCTCCACTGCTGAACCCTGTATACACTTGAAAAGCGCGGCGTGAGAACATTTCCCTGTAGATCACTGCGCTATGAGTACTACATTATTACAATCGTAGAGGAAAAAGGAAGGAAAATTTCCTTTTTCTTTTTTAGCAACCTGATTGCTAAAGGATAAAATTCCTGCCAGAAACTTTATTCTGGCACGATGTGCGAACTTTCTGCAGGTTAGGCGAATTTTTCTTTTTTCCACTTTTCCTTGAGTCTTTTCATTTCCAGCTTTTTTACAGTCTATTATTCTTAGCAACCCAGAAAGAGACAAGTAAAACATCCTAGAAAACCCCCTCAATTTAATGTACAAAATATGAGAAAATCAGTGGAAAATAATGGATGTATTGCACTGAATCTTTTGTTTGTGGTTGGTCCGAGCCAAACAGTCTATTCAGTCCTTAGGCTTAGCAATTGAAAAAAAGACACGTGAAATTGAAAATGTCCTAGAATATAGTACCCCCTCAAATAAAGGTATAAAACATTAGAAAACTGATTGGAAGTTATGGATGTACTGAAGTGAATAGCCTGTTTGTGTTTGATCAAGCCAAATTGTTTTGCTGTTAAAGTCTACTAACTAAGGTTTGAAAGATTGTTTTCATTTTGTTAACAACTTTTGTCATGTTTGATCTCACGCACTTCCTTTGCGTTGTCACGACAACTTGCATGCAAAGCTTGAGGTAGATTTTGACTAAGAAGATTTGTCAGTTGGTCGTACTTGTTCAAAATCTTGGGTGTTCCGGTACTTTTACTTTCACAACGGGACATCAGAATTTTCTTACCAAAATCCGTTACGTTTGTCAACGGACGTTTTTTTGCCACCCAATTAAGTTGATTACAAAAGCAAATTTATAATAGTAGAATTTTGGATCTGGATAGGTTACGAAGCAATATCGTTCTGCACTCTACTTTCCAATGCGAAGAGTAACAAAAAAATTAAAAGAAAAACAAAAGAAATGCAGTTGTTTTGGTTTGTCTCATGTCATCAAAAAAGTTTTTTAAGGCTCTAGCCATTATTAAATACTTTCCGCTGTTAATGAGCCTTTGAAACACAATCTTTCCCAGAGGTATTGTTCGAAGAAAACGAATTCGATCGCTTAGAAACAATATATTCGGAACTTTTAGAGATACCTTCACAACATTTGATTCATTAAAAACGTACACTTAAGCTTGGAGTAAGGAGAGGATAAGTGTTATTTCACTAGGTTGTTCTGTGTGGTGTATCGTGACTGTCGGACTAGTAATGCCGAGATTACCAGACCAAAACTAATAGCTGAAAGCTCATTTAACCATCTGAAAATCTTTTGAAGGCTCCTCCACGATATCAAGCAGCTTCATTGCAACAAAGTTAACTAGATTTCTCTGGTTTCCGTAGACAGCAAATATCAATAAGCTTACACAAAAAGAAATTGACGGACGTAAAGATTGGCTTATCAATGAAGTAATGTGAAGTGAAAGTCACGAACAGGCGTTGATCGAACCTTCGAAAGAAAATCCGATTACCGTATTAACCTCACAGAATGCAAAAATGCATCCGGGCTAGCAGCTGGTTTTGATACCTCGACGCGACATAGACTTTCCTTTCGTGATCTTGGCTATACTATTTTTAGGGTCCATCGAAGGTGATCTCCAACGTATGCGAGAAACACGTTTCGTTGGACATCTAATCCTGCTGAAGATAAGACGAAGAAACGTTTTTGAACTACAGTAGCTGGCAAAAACAGTTTGAATTTTCTCAGAAAACTTGCACAGTGGTACAATCTATACCTAGGGTGGCTGAGTGGAATTGCCATAAATTTTGCAAGAACAAGAAAAGAGATACGGTAACTTTCCTCGTGTTTCTTTGGTTGACAATAACTTAGCCACACCTGACTCAGGACACTCATGAGGATTTGCAAATAAGTCAAACTTCGTTGGCTACGTCGTGTTAAGACCGACTTAGCACTGATGGCCTACATGCAATTTTTGGTGCTTTTGTTTGCGTTTGAGACGTTGAAGGTCTTGGGCAGTGATACGTCGCAAGGTAAGCCCCCCGAGGTAACATTTTATTTAAGTATGCGAAGAGTGAAAGAGCCACTAATATTAATCTACCTGATAATGATTCCTGTATCATCATTACGTTCTTTTAAGCTTCATTTACACTACACGGGATTTTTGGCACGGTTTGGAGAAAGTTGGGCCTCGTAAAAAAAACTATGGCACACGGATGTTTCGTTTACACGTAGTTTTTTAGTTCGGCACGGTGGAGTCATTTACACATCAAAATTTACCCCAGTCAAATATACCCTTTTCATCCAAGCCGTACCAAAAATTCTTTGTTCTTTAAATGGGGTTTTAGGTTTACATTTTAATTTAAAACTGCAAAAGTGGTTTTGGGAAAATTTGTATTTGATTCTACCGCATGCCAAGGGTGAAAACGATAAACTATTGTCTTGTCAAAAGTTTCCCCCAAATTTTGTTGCCCACATTTTTGTTCTCACTACCTTTTAAACTTTTTTTACTGGTAGAAAAAATATGTAGCTCAATAAGTCAGGAAAAGTAAATTATTTTCTATGAACTAAATTCTAAAATGAGGCCTCGCTGAGGTCAGGGAGACTAAAACATCAATATCACACTTGTTATCACTCATGCAGCAAAATACCTGATTGCTGATGTAGTGCTCAACGACTTATATTCTTTCTAACCCAAAAAGTGTAGAGCTAAAGTTTTCTTAACTCAATTACTGTAGTAAGAAAATTATCTTTACTTTAAAATATAGAGCACTAACTATTCGCACTTGGAAACACAAGTATTGCGTTTTTACAACAAAGGTAATCTACTTCACTGACTATATTTGGAATTCAGTTACGTAATGAAGTGAAAGCTTTTCTTTACTTTTCACGCAAGAACGTGACTTGAACAAAATTCATTGTACCAAAATTTAACTTTAAAACATTAAATTACAAAAGCAAAGTAGCAAAGTTGTACAGTTCCGATACAAATTATATTGACCCTGACAGTATTTATCATAACAAAGACGCTAGTATATTAGAATAAAGAGCGACCTAAGTGGGATAATCAAAACATCATCAAATCCTTATCAAAAGTGCTGTGTTGATTGAAAATTCGATCTGTATTACATGTAATGTGTGATTCTGACGTTTGGATATTTTCCACTGAAGGTGCTTTCTGAGATTTAGTAAAGACCCACTCTGCTTAAATCTGCTGTCATCAAAGTAGATCTGGAAACGCTCTTCGTAATCATAAATTACCTTGCAAAATGATGCAGTTTTTAATCTATTAAAGTATTTTCCTTTGAACTACAAACAAGTGTTATTTTATTTTGGTATTTTACGGTGAAAAGTTTTTTGGAAAGCACAACATGTTAGTGTCTTTTAAGGTAGGCCGTGCTCAAATTTGTCTCAAGACGTCTTAATCATAAAGCAACTGCTTTTTGACCCGAGGCGCTATGATGAAAAATTTCGTTCTCGGAAACATTTACCTTTAGCTTCTCAGTGGAATTTTTGCCTTCGATTAAGAAAAATGTCAAGCTACATAAATGCGCTTCATAACATTTGGGCAGAGATTTAGAAAAGAGAATGGATTTTTTTAAATTTCTTGCAGAAAATACACATATTGGTTTCGTAAATTAGGCCCATTGCCAAGGGCATTGCTAAATCTTCCTCTCACCTTCGGATAATCACTAGTTTGTATCATGTTTTCTGTCTATTACTATTAGCTTCAATGTAATCAATGCCTCTTTTTTGAAGAAAATTTTAGTAAACGGTATGTAAGTATAGATATTTGTAAGTAATGTCCCGTGTTTATCAGTTTTATCTGTCGTAACGCCTATATTTTGAGAATTTTAATATTTTTCTCGGTTAACCTTCTGTTAATTCTAGGCAGAAATAAGTAAGGTTTCTTTAACAGTTGCTAACAGACGAATTTCAGACAAAAGGGATCATACCTTACATTTTGAGTTATTTAGAAACTTTTTAAACTAAAAATGTCCACACTCTATCAAATTCAAATCGTTTGGCAGTTCTCCAATGATAATAGACTGAAATATATTTAGCAGTAGTGCAATGTATTTCAGAGAAATATTGTTTCGAATTGCTTTGCATGGATGCTGAAGTTATATACTACATGCTAATATATAGTGTCTCTTCTGATACTTGTCTTAAAATTATTGGCAGAGATTTTTTGATGACAATATTATTTCGTCAACTTTAAATAATGTCTCTTGGATGACCTATTAAGCCAGCCTAACATTTCAACATGGTATATTAATAGCCTGCGTTGAATATATGATCATGATCACTTACAATACACGGTTCTAGCAATCAATTAGTGCAATGATCCAGGCCAAAATTCTTGTAACCTTGGCCTCGATAAAATTGTTAAGCTGGGATTACTGTAATTGTTAAGCTAGGATTAGTGTAATACAATAGTTTTTGTACGCTAGCCAGGCTGTGGTTGCACGTGAGATGAGTGTTTTCGTTTCAATGTCCTGATTTCGCCCTGAGGTTATTAATTAGAAAATGGTTGGGTATGTGTCACTAGGTCCTCCAAATCTGCACCCCATTCTAAAAAAGATTTTTGTGCAAAAGGATAACCTATTCTATAATTTGGATGTAAATGTAGACCCCCTTAGGGAGCCTCACATATCAATTTTGCCCACAAATATTTTACGTTTGAGGGTGGGGAGGTTGGCGGCTGTGACGTTTCTCCGTGACAGGTCGTGAGAAAATTCGATATTTTTGGTAAAAACTTTGGATATTTTGGAAACATCTTGGAAAGGGATATCTAAAATAACTTTTGCTTTAAATTAACTGGTCAGTTTCTTCTGTTGGTCAATTCCTTATGAGTTATGTTGTTAATATAGCATGCTGTCTGGGATGAGACGTGATATTTTGTGCACAGACTACTTTGTCAGTTTGTGTTTACTTACGATCTTGACAGCAGCGGTATAGCTCAGTCAGATATCAAAAAATCTTCATCGAACAGATCAAAGACCTTTTAAACAAAGTCGTAAAAGGTATTCTCTGTTAACCTTAAAGACTTTTACAATCTTACAATGTTTTCAGAGCACAAAAATATCAATAAATATTTTTGACGTTTCTAGGGGGGGGGGGGTCTCGAGAGAAACCTAAAATTGACGTTTCTTGTGGGCAAAATCGACATGTGAGGCTTCCCTTATACTTTGCGAACAGAGTCGGGGGATGGAAGCGGAATTACTTGGAATTATTTGAGCTATGAAACTTATGATTCATAGAGTATTTAGCACCCTGATTCAATTGTTGTTGTTATTGTTGTTGATTCATTTTACAATTAACTCCATGATTCAGGATTCATTTTGTATTTATTGGTGATTCATGATTCCTAACACATAATTGAACATAACTTAAATCCAGTGAAGCTCAGTGATTCATGATTCCCGCTCATTTTTCAGTGTGTGGCTTTTGATGAGTTGTCGCTTCTCACAGCATAAGTTTAACTTTTTAACAGTGATCGCCCCTCAGCCATGCTGAAGAACTAAACTATACTTCGCTATAAAAACAGGGACTAGTAGTACTAGGGCAAAAATTAGAGATGAAATCACGCCGGAATAAGATACAATAATGGAAATCAAACTGAAATACAAACATACAAAGATAAAAGGAGTGTTCTACATGACTTTATGATGTACGTTATGGGGGCAGATATCGAGCTTCGTGATGTTTTCACTCAGTTCGTTTCATTAGGATCCTAGCTTGTTAAGCAGTAGAAAAAATCATAATATATTAATTTAAGTTGATAAATCACTACATGCTTATGCATACACCTAAATTTATAGTAGAAGATTTCAATGAAAAAAGTGCACCAATATAATTAAGAGGTTATAATTTCCTTGTCATTCATCGTGTCAATATGACCAGATATGGGCTACATACGTTACCTTATAATTCGAGTAAATTGTGGAATTTATTTAACTGAATGTAAATAAGATAGATTAGCTGTATAACTTTTTGAATATTTTAGCCACATGTACTATAGTATTTTAGGATATATTATCAAGTCAATATGTTTTTATTTTAATTATTCATGCACGCTTTTTTTTATAAGAACAACTTTATAAGAACAACGAGGCTCAAATTTGCCAAAATTTAAGAACAATTAAAGAACAAGCCCAGGCTGAGGCTTGATAACTAGGAAAGTTTTTGTGGTAGAAAATTGACTAAAACTTAGCGACACAGCATAATAAATACTGCTCAACAAACAATGCAGGTAGTTTGCCTCTAAATTCAGCAGTACAATACATATGTGTGGCGCAAGTTATTTCATTTTCCAATACCTTGTTTTATTTTCTTTTTCAATAAAAACCGCTCACAGAAAATAAGAACAAATTAACAACAAATTGAAGCTGAAATCGCCAAAAAGTTAAGAAAAATGAGCCTCGGCAAAATTTACTGGTTTTTGTAAAAACAAGAGACCACAAAGTGGCCTTACTCGTGCCGGTTCTTAATGTATTGTATTAATATACATTCACATTTGAGATTTTATTTTCAATTTTCAAAGCTCTTCTACAGAGGACCTATTCATTTTTAAAGAAAAACAAGTAGAAAAACAAATAAAAACAAAAGTAAGTTTTTAGTTCTTACGTAATACCAGTCAGATCCCACCTGCGTAACCCAGCGAGCCCGGCTTAATATATTTTCGCTTGAGCACATGTATAGTAAGTTACAGGTGCGCTTTTACTTACTTCTCTCCGCGATCTTGGTTTTAACTCACGTGTTGAAAACATCAGTACTGCGCATGCGTGCATCCTAATTCGTGACACAAAAAAAATAAAAAAGAAACGGAGCCCAATCCTTAACTCGTTGCCTTTCGGCACGAGTAATTACCTACACTTTGTGGGTGCGAACCTCGCCTAAATTTTATACTACCGGCACAGGATTTGCGTAAGTACATTCCATCAAGTTTCAGTTCTTTGCTATAATAGTTAGTTTTTCCTGTTAGTAAATCAGTATTAGTGTGGATCGCTACGAAGTTAGCAAAGTTTAGGCAGTTGGCCACAATCAATCCACGTTAATTCTCAACTATCAAATTTAAAAAGTCAAGCAAAGACAAAGTTTAAAGTCAAGGTGTAGTCCGCATACCAAAGTAAGTAGAAAATTTGCTTGTTTTTAGGGTTTTCAATAAATATAAGTATTAAAGTTAGTAAAATCTCTAAGATTCGATTCTAGTTATTACACTTGCCAGAACCTAATTTCATTTACAGATTTAGGTTTATCAAATAGAAAGTTTTGTCTTTCTTCGTCTATTTAGTAGTAATTAGATTTTCAATCCTCACGCTAAGATAACTTTTAATCAATTGTGTTTACGAGTTATTACGATACTTTATGAGCATTATAATTCCTAGTATCTTTAGTGTCGTATTTTTATTGCTATTTCAGTTCGAACCGACTTCTGTTATCTTTAGTCATCGACTCATCTATCAGCACCTTTGG
>JAOCNB020096931.1:0-11648 GCA_026546465.2 Palythoa caribaeorum | reverse complement strand
TCTACTGGTGAGCGAGGTCATTTAATGATATAATGTCCACAAATCAGTTTAGACCTCCCGTATCCCAGGCGGATGCTTTACCACTGAACTACAAGAGATTCTACTGGTGAGCAAGGTCATTTAAAAAATACTCACTATCAAATTTCAAAACTCCGGATAATAGGACTCAAAGGTAACAAGTTATAGGGAAAGTTTGATGAACAAGGCTGATCTGTTCATTGGGTTGCTGTCACACTCAATGCTAGATTAATACTACTTGATAGCGTAGCTGGCTTACATGATAATTATGAGTAAATTATGTTTTCCGTATTTTCGACCTGAAAGACTAATTCCCAATATTGATAATGCCCCAGGCTTTAAAAACTGCTGCCCTTTTGTAAGACGTACAAATTTTCATAGTAATAAAAAAGTAATAACAATAATAACGATGACGAGAATAATAACAATAATAATAATAATAATAATAATAATTATAGTTATAATAAATACTATGAACTATAATATGTTAATTCGACATCATAACGTTTCTTAACGTACCTATAGAGGCTTGCTCTGATTGCCATGTATCTTGACTCCAAAAACGGACGCTGAAATGGCGTTTGATGACAGAAATCATCTGCCAGGTGTTTTAATGCAAAGTCAACCGTTTCTGTGATACAAATACTTTGCTATTAACTTCCAATGGTAGCAGATTGGAAGAATTTTGTATATTAGACCATACATCTTCCTTAATAGTACACATGAAAAACTTGCTGATTGGCTAAGGGCAGTATTCCTTGAAAAAAAAATTAGTACAGAATAAAGGAAATTTAGTGCAATTTTCGTCTGACAGGCAGGAAGTGATTCTAATTCGTTGATTAGGTTAGTGCGAAAATAACGTCACAGGAGAGATTAAGGTTGATGCGTAACTGGTGAGGGAAATTGGGGGAAAGTGCAGGTTTTGCAGGATATGTGTGGGACTACTGCTGATGATCCGGAAAAAGTGTTGGGCATGTGTGATTTGTTGCAGGATCCTTGCAGGATGTGTGTGAAAAGGCGGGACATGAGACTCCCTACGGACGTGTGGAGCAGGTGCAAGACAATTGTGGGATGGTGGTTGTACTTCCCTTCTTTTTTCTTTTTTAAAAGCAAAATGCTCTGAACGAAAGCATTAGGGAGCAATGAACAATGTAGAGACGTTTCTCGGTCCTCACTTGTCTAAACTTTCTCGTGTATATTATCAATAAGTAATAATATGATTTCTCGTACAATTTGAATTAATTTGCACTTATTTGTTTTTCAAAATGCCTAAATTTAAAACAAATTCTTGCGAATTAATCCCAAACGGAGCTCCGAACATTACTGTAGGCTACCAAGAGGCGAGTTTCTATTTACATTTTTGCCTTATTAGCATATGCACTCTTCTTTCTAATTTGCATAAACAAATTTCTTTGTTAGATATCCAAAACAACTATACAGTCTTTACTAAAAAGGTTCTCACCGTTACTACTCAATCATCAGATGAAAAAAAACCTACAACTCTACGAAAGCCTTGGTGTACGATCATTAGCAAATGCCACTCACTTCTACCCTGTCAGCAGACAGTCTTTTTAGGTTACCATCTACCTACAGGAGACCCTTGGTCTACAGCCATTAGAACGTCCTACCACTACTATTGTATCAGCAGACAGTCTTCTAGGTTACAACCTACCTACAGGAGAGCGTTGGTATACAGTCATTAGAACGTCCCACCACTCCCATTCCGTCAGTAAATAGTTTTCTAGGTTACCATCTACCTATAGGAGACCCTTGCTCTACAGCCACTAGAACGTCCCACCATTCCTATCCCATCAACAGACAATTTTCTAGCTTACAACCTACCTACAGGAGAGCCTTGGTGTACAGTCATTAGAACGTTCCACCACTACTATCCAATCAGCAGACAGTTTTCTAGGTTACAACCTACCTACAGGAGAGCCTTGGTGTACAGTCATTAGAACGTTCCATCACTACTATCCAATCAGCAGACAGTTTTCTAGGTTACAACCTACCTACAGGAGAGCCCTGGTGTACAGTCATTAGAACGTCCCACCACTACTATCCAATCAGCAGACAGTTTTCTAGGTTACCACTTATCTACAGGAAACCGTTGGTGTACAGCCATTACGTCCCACCACTACTATCCCATCAGCAGACAGTTTTCTAGGTTACCACCTACCTACATCAGAACCTTGGTGTGCAGAGAACGTCCCACCATTCCCATCCTGTTAGCAGACAGTTTTCTAGGTTACCACCTACCTACAGGAGAGCCTTGGTGTACAGCCATTAGAACGTCCCACCACTCCCATCCTGTCAGCAGACAATATTCTAACAGATCCACCAAACCTTGCTTTACTTTTGTAGGAAGACTCAGACACAAAACCCCGTCTGAAATTTAAACGAGGGAGATATATGATCGACAAAATATCTGGTAAAAAGATACTTCACCCTTCAAATGTAAGGGGTTTCTCGATAATTTAATAGTTAACATATCAGTATCGAAAATGTTTCAACTTAAGTCAAGAGCAGATGGATGGACCAAAAATCCTCTAAGATAATTCAAAGGTTAAAGATAAAGTAAAGAACTTTCCGAAAGACTTAAACAACAAACTTTACCTTGTACATGGTGAAATTTGAAGATACAGAGATCGCCTGATGACGTCACAACAGCAAGACAGCAGCAGCAGGGAGAGAAGGTCATGTGACTCACTTTACCAATATCATAACTTGTGACTGGGACACCGCTTGCTGGAATATCAGAAGGAAAACAACATAAGTATTAACAAAAAATATTTGATCTATAAGTTTAAAATAGAAAAACACTTTCAAAGATTCCATCAGGACACATCAAGTGCAGTATTACAGCTACCCTGGTAAACGAAATAAGGAATTTGCACTGGGATACGATGTAAAAGTACTAAACTCTTAACGCAAGTTAGAGTTTGCAATGCTTAAAACTCATCATGACTGGATCGACCAAATCTCTATGTACAGTAGTTTTCTTATAATATCGATATCAATATTAATAATAATAACAACAACAACAACAACAACAATAATAATAATAATAATAATAATAATAATAATAATAATAATAATAATAATAATAATAATAATAATCAATGCTAACACTGGAATGAAATCCTAAACAAGCCTGAGGTCAAGTATGTGCCATCTTTTTATAACAGTTGATGTTGTTAGGATAGCAAGTGCAAAACAAGTGTGAGGTCAAGATAGCTGGATATTGGCCTCGTTTCTTTTTTTGCATTTTCATAGACCTCGACTTTGTCTCGGATTATAATAACTCAAAAAAAAAGAACTTGGACGATATCCAGCCATCTTGACCTCACGCTTGTTCAATTGCACATATATTTTTATTCAAATTAGCCAAACAAGCCTCGTTTTGATTAACATTCTTTTGAAAGTTTAACTAAAGAACGAGGGTAGTTGGGCTAATTTGAATATAGACAAAAGAATATTAAAATCGCCGCCAATTACAAATGAGGTCTATAACTACATTTTACTCGGCAAGCTGCCCAAGAAACTTTTAACTTCAACTCCTGTCTCATTATTCCTTTATTTTAAGTTATTCAGTTTTTACCTGGTCTACTGGTACTTGTCTTAGTGTAGCAGTTTGCCAGAGATTTCAGGGATCTTCTGCAACATATGAAAGATAATTGTGGGTAAGTTACTTAATGAGTTGACAGGCACTGCTTCCTTAACACAAAATCACAGATTCATTTATTGATTGATTGTAATTTTTTTTTTAAAACTTTTTTTTTTTTTTTTGAAACTTTCAAAAGAATGTTAATCAAAACGAGGCTTGTCGGAAGTTGAAACCAACTGATTGCTTTTGTTTGACCTAACTTATATATGTATTAATTCCGTTAAAACTACCGTATTTCCTTGAATATACGACGCCCTCGAATAAACGCCGCCCACGAATGAACGCCGCACCTGAGAGTCAAAATATTGATAAATGCCGCCCTCGAATAAACGCCGTTAATTCGAATATTGAGCAAAAGAAAATAATTATAGAGCAACATAATAATTACGCGTTTACAAGCACAACAAGTTGTAGTTTTAAAACTGTAACGCTTGATCGGTATAGCCAGCCAAAGAACTATGTCATTTTCTCTACTTTTTAAAGTAAAGTTACGGTTGGTTGTTTAAAAAAATAAACAGCATTTTGAATAAACGCCGCCCTCGAATAAACACCGCACCCAAATCTTGAAAAATGTAATAAACGCCGTGGCTTTTATTCGAGGAATTACGGTAATCCCACAAATAACAAAACTCTGATCACATCTGCCATGCTGAGCACGTGTTGAAAACATTCATACTGCGCATGCTCAGGAATATCTCGACACAAAAAACTATACTCGTTGCCTACCCGCACAAGTAATAAAGTGAAGAAAATGTCTAAAGTGAAGTAGAGTGATTTTAACTGAAGATTTTGCATATTTTCTGGTAACTAAACTTAATCTTGAGATGGGCAAGTATAAAGTTAGAGTTAATTGCTCGGCTTAACAGTTTCAAAAAAGACGAATATAGGTCCTTGAGAAAATGCAAAACCGTCACTCACGTGCTTATGATGTCCATCTTATCATCTTCATAGCTAGCAACAAGTCCAGCCAGGGGGTAAGTTAGACCTGATACATTGTGTACATCCACTGTGGGAGAAGGTAGTTTAGCAAGGGCTATGTTCGTCATGTGAGCACCATCCAGATATGTCATAGTTATCGTCCACCTCTATCAAGAAAAAGCAAAGATAATTAAATCTAATCAAAGGGTCTGAGATGGTTTTCAGTCTTTCGCAAAGCTAATTGACAAACTGTTTCTATGTCCATCAGATTAAGGAATTATAGCAGCTTTCAGTTAAGTGTCTTTAAGCCAACTCAGTTGACCGCTTGGTCTGTATGATTTGCAAACGACTTCCCAAAAACGGCCAATAGTTGCAGCAGCATTAAAAATAATTTCTCCGAACAAATTTGACGTTATGATATGTAACCTTCGCAGTTATGAACGCAATTTAAGCAATTGCAAAAGAGAAGCCTGAAAAAAATTCAGGCTTCAATGGGATTCGAATCCGTGACCTCTGCGATACTGATGCAGTGCTCTAACCAACTGAGCTATGAAGCCACATCTGTTGGAAGCAGGTCAATTTTAGTGGGTCCATCTATGCCAGTTTTGGTTGTACAATAATTATTATGATTTGTACTGCGGTTATATGCAATGATGTTATGATACGACCTTCGCGGTTATGAACGCAATTGCATTCAAAACAGCGAAGGTCGTATCATAACGTCCGAACAAATTTATTGTTAAGGTTGGACAAGGAGGAATCGAAGGCCATATACTAAAATTTTCTAAGGTCAATAAACTACTCTCATCAGGTCTACTGGGCCATGGACCAGAAGTCACTGTCTCACCAGACTACAGGCACATTACTTGTATAAGAAAACCCACGCACAATCAGTCAAACAGACCTACATCAGTTAGTAATCTAACAAAGCAATTAAATTTTAACTCACAAACGTAGTTAGAAGTTGATTTTGGTTGTGAGCACTTCTGATTTTCTCATGTAACCTTACAGCTTCCTTTTTCAGTTCCCATCGACGTATACAACATCCAAACGGGCCTGTATATGTACGGGCATTGAATAGAAACATAATTAAACAGGGTCCCTGCAGCTTTAATAGCAGGGTTTCAGTTAAGGGCCGACGAACGGTGAATTGCGCCAGTGCACTCTTGACTTTTGAGGAATATTTGCTATAGCTTCACAGGCTTTCGCCAGGGCAGTTGAGGGGGACATGTGTGCTCCGAGTAAAGATTAGCCGGGGCTTTCTATAATGTCAACTTTTTTAGCCGCAGCTTAAATTTTTTAGCCATACCCCTAAAAAGTTAACTGAAACCCTGAATAGGGGTCAACAAATTTAATATTCTAAGGTGCCTAATATACGGGAGGGTCAAAATAAATTTATAAGAGGTCGGAAATTTCTGAAAAATCTAATAAATGAGCTGCTCAAACAGATAACGGATACGGAGGAAAACATTGCTGTTGAGTAATTCATATATTTGATTTGAAGAAAAGCTAGCTAAATCCATTTACCAACCTAAGTGGTTCACTGGAGCCGGTGCTTGTCTCAAGTTTCTATAGTGTTAAGCAGATGACTGTTGTTAACTCCCCCTGGACGGGACACTACTCCATCACAGGTTAGCCCCCAGCAGAAGCTGGTACTCATTTTACCGACCTCGTAAGGACGGAAGCTGAGTCAACTTTGGGGCAGAAAAGAAGGTCGCACTCAGCTGAACTATTTTTTGAACATGGGACATGAACAGTTTGCTTCTGAGTTTTCATATAATGTCATACGGTATATGAGCTAATAACTGAGATTGAGTGAACCAATCAGAACGCTAGAAATGCAATATCCAAGGTTGAAAATAATTGATAATTAACTCTCAGCAATTAAAAATACCACAGTCTGGAGTTACTGTTGACGTTTAAAAGCTTGATTTCATTAAGAACTACCTGCAGTACAAATGAGGACAGCCTCTCCTGAGCTTTTGGAAACAAACTGAATGTTAACAACCTCATACTCTGGAACTGTAAGTAAAATATATTGTGTCATAATACTATCTTTATACAGTTTATTACTTAAGCTATGCTCTTTAGAAGCTAAACCCTCCTGTTGCATAAATATAATTACAGCTATTAGTACTGTGTGAGATTTGTGAAAAAATGAAATGTACATTTTGGGATAATAATAATAATAATAATAATGATAATAATAATAGCAACAATAATAATAATATTAATATAAAGGAAAGCATAATAACGGTATAAACAGAAGCTGGAGGGAGTGGTGGAAAGTGAAAACTTCAAGTTACTGTGGGATTTCACACTCCAGTGTGACTGGAAAATTGAGGCAAGAGGAGCAGACATTGTCTTTATTGATAAGGAGAGAGAGGTTGTCATAATTGATGTTGCCATCCCAGGTGATGACAGGGTGAAAGATAAGGAACTTGAGAAGTTAGAGAAATACCAACTATTGAAAGATGAAATTGAAAAAGTCTGGCACATGCAAAAACGCATTGCAGTACCAAGTGTTATTGGGGCTCTTGGAGTTGTATCAGTCAACTTTAAGAAGGACATGAAGCGAATCAGCGTGAACGTGAGGTTGGAAATTATTCAGGAAACGTCATTGTTAGGGACAGCAAAGATACTAAGAAAAGTACTGTTCCTTTAAGAAGAAGGAAAAGAGAGACCTGGGACTCGTGGTGACTTGTTGTAACCCTCTCCCGAGAATTTAGATAAACAAGGCAGAACATCCTTTTTTAGCCTGAGTATACAAGGAATGGACATTATAAAACCAATAACAATAACACTAACAATAATAATAATAATGATAATGATAATTTTTATTTATTTCTTTAGCACTTTTAAACACAAAAGATATCAAAAGCGCTTTATAACACTAATAAACTGAATATTTGGGTTAAATCATTGCTGCGATGCAGGAGCAGCGAGACTAATTTTTTTGTTCTTGCATTCCCGATCATGCATGGTACGATTATATGAGGTGCAATTTTTAGGCTTGTGATCTCAAACCTCGATTTCAAAAACAAGGCCGCAAGAGACTGAAATTCAGTCGACTTCACCTCACCTCGTGGTCAGCTAGTGCTAGGATCAAGGATTAAACAGGGATCGAGGATTTCTCTAAAATTTGGTAAGTTTGGCCTTATGTTCATTCGTCAGTTTCTTGGGACAAGCTACCACAGCTTTCAAAGAGTGTTCATGCAAGGGGGGTTTAAAGAGAGTTTCAGATCGTTTCCACATGTTGCAGCATTTCCTTTATATAGGAAACTTCTAGCTAATAATAATAATAATAATAATAATAATAATAATAATAATAATAATAATAATAATTTATAGGCCTATGAATATAAAATTATAACAGTATAAAAGGAAGTATTCACTTACTATATGTAAATCCATTAAAAAGCTAACTTAAAAAGATATGTTTTTAAATGTTTTCAAAAACGCCCAGTGATTTGATTTCACGAATTTCTACTAAAATACTGTTCCTCTGCCTCGTTGCAGCAGCGCAAAAAAACAAATGCCAAAAGTAGTGAGCATACACCCCTTGGGACAATCTAGATAACAATACTGTGTGGTTTGATCTCAAAGAATAAGTAAGAATGGGACCTAGTGCTTACTGAACTACTAAACTTGGGATACTTGGCGGTCACACTTTTCTTCAGTGTTTCAAAAAATTTTGCAAAACAAAAAAAGTAGAACTGGCTGATTAATAGTTAGCAGAAAAGAATAATATAACAATGTGAGTGGTCTTTAAAGAATAGGACAATTATAATATTAGTAATTATGTGTTTAGTTAAATTTGCAAAAAATATTTGGAATGAGTGGAAAATACTTACAATCATCTGATTCAGTTCTTGAATGAGGGAAAAGACTTGGTAGAGCTACACTGAGAATTTGGCACGATTCTGTTGTACCTATGGATTGTTTAAGAAGTATAACCCTATAGTTGCACTTAGAATTTGGCAAGATTCTGTTATACCTGCACTTTTTTAAGGGCATATTAACCCCAGAGTTGCAATGAGAATTTGGCACGATTCTGTTGCACTTGCTTATGTTTAAGGGAGTACAATCCTAGAATCAAGGGCTCAACGGAACGGTAACAGTTCTCGGTGAGGTTAGCAAGTGTCACCAATGCTATCCTCATAAATGTGGATTAATGCATACCGTCTACCAATAAGCTTTGCCAGTAAGGCATGTCATACTTCCCCATCATAGCCCCTGGGAATGCTTCAGCAGCAAAATGACAGCGGCAAGGGGAAGCATACACTACCAGGGTTCCGCACAGTGGTTACTGGTTTTCTCACTACTAAGGCTACTGAGCTCTAGTCATCTGGGAGTCCTCATGGCTTCTAATGTTTTTGTGTTCAAAGAAACCTTTTCTGAATCTATAGCAATGTTTCAGTTGAGCTTTGTATAAATAATAGAAGTGTAGTGCTTCATATTGAGAGAAATTTCAAACTGTCTATTCTTTCTTAAACCTGAAGCTACTAGTTACGTTGTAGAATAACTATCTGCTTGCCATGTGGCCATTTTTCCCCAACAGCTCATTTTATATGGTACGTGTACATATTGTAACGTGAACTTTGCTTGGCTACTTTGAAACTGCTGGGCTAAAAAGCTTTGAATTGGCTCCTAATATTATTCTTTGAGTGTGTTCCTTTTAGAAAATCCAAATCTGGATTTTGCATTCTATTTGTCAATTTTACCTAAAATCCAATCTTGGATTGTAATCCAAACAATCCATCCTCGATCTTGTATATAAATACGATAACCAAACCGTCAGGCAGAGTACTCGATACAAATGTAGAGTGTAAATACAGAATAAAAATTGATCAAGTCAACATTGCTTGTCGCCTGACGCGGTATAGCATTAGCTGCACGAAACAGCACCGTAGCGACAAGAATGTTGACTTGATCAATTTTTATTCTGCATCCTCGATCTTGGATTGCTTGGATTAAATCAGCATCAGGAAATTTAGATTGTCTGCATTTTTGCGTTTTATTAATTTACCAATCTAAAATCGCATTTTTGTCTTGACCAGTAAAACAAATGTACAAAGTTTTTGTGAAATCTGCTTTAGGATTTTGCATTCCATTTCTCTCACCAATCCATTTTGACAATCAGGATTTATATTTTACAAAAGGAACACGCTCTTAGATTTCATCCAGGTTTGGATCATTTTAACCCTTTAAGTCCAAAACACAACAAATGATGTGTTGCTAAACTCTCCCAACTGAGGTCCATACTTTCTATATTGGATTTTCACCTTCCACAACTTATTCCACTTGATCAATTCCTTATTTCTCATTACCAGTTATATTATTTTGTTTGAGTTATGTAAGGAGAAGTTACATGTTGATAAATTGCCTGGGGCAGAGAGGGTTAAGAGAAGATTCAAGTAATCGAGATCTATTGCAAGAGTCAAGCTTTGAACCGGGATGCATGCTGGGTACCAGTTCTTTGCTATCTACCGAGACATTTTGTCGCATGATTCATTATTTAATAAAATGCATAGAAAAATTACTGCAATCTGATTGGTTGAAAGCCTCTCTATAAATGCCAAACAGTGCAATTACAAATTAAAAGAGTGCAATTATATGTAAAAGAGTGCAATTATATGTAATTGCACTGATTTAAAACAAACAAATTGGCTTGTCAATAATTTCCAATTCTGGCTCCTTGTTAGTAACATTTCTTCCATGTCTCTTGCGCGCGTCTTTTCTCTTCGTTAACAAATTGTTTGAGCGCATATTATTAACAAATAATCGAATGGGTTGTTCGTGCAATTATGGATTTATCAGCCCTCGTAAATATCTCAAAGACAACATTTTGCGAGTTCAATTTTATGCCAGTCTTTGAAATGTTTACTTGTGCTGATCAATCTCAAATTGTACTCCAAATAATTCGATTACTTATACAAATTGGATGATAAAATGTCAAATTCCATAATGCGATAAATTTTCCGTAATGAAATCCAAAGGTTGTGTGCATTAATTTATTTTACCCTGCAGTTTGAAACGTTTAATTAAAATCACAAGTTCTGCACATGCGTACTGATAACTTGCAGCCACTACTGACTGGGCACTAAGGCCATATTACCATAAGTACGCATGCGCAAATCTTATGTTTGTGTTAACCTTTTCAACCATGGCTATCACAAGTATTACGCCAACACTTTACTTGGAATTTTGTTGGGAACAAGAGCCGTGCCGTTAAGTAATAGCTTTTTCGTGCTGACGAGGTCCGATCGGATGAATAATGTTGCATAAGCTGAAACCGCAGCTAACACTCGGTTTTTTTAAGGGCAGATGCAAGGGGGTAACAGTTACCACTGTGGCCTTTGTTCCCAGAAAAAACTAGTCGCTGAAAATTTTCATTAGCAACAATTGTGATTTTGCTAAAAAAAAGTCGGTTTTTCAACCTGTAACACGGACACTTCCAATATTTGTTTAAACTTAAAACATTCATTGTAAGCCGGAAGCATCTTTTAATTTTATTCATTTTTGAAGGTTTTTTCATCTGTATTACGTTTGTATTCAACAAACGCGTGTTGACTCGCTGGAAAACCAAGCTAATGATTGGTCGCAAGGGAGCTGATGTGGCGAGAAACAAGACAGACACTGCCAAGAACAAAGGGACAATTAACACCACATTCACTGAATCAGTTCAAGACACGACACTGTAATGGACCCAATCCGCTACCCTCAACATTTTCCCAATACGTACAGTCCTCTTGGGAAATAAGGTTTTTTTGTTTCAACAACAACAACAACTTTTATTTTGCATTTCCTTCTATGATGTACATTCGCATTATGGAATATTTAGCACTATAATTTATTTTTTGTCAGTTAAAATCTTAGTTAATATAGTTTTATAGCGATGGAGATGCCCAGGGTCTAAATAAACCGTAAGGTTTTCTAGTTAGACGCCAGGCTTATAACGTTTTTAGGTAATAGCCGATTTTCGATATATTTTGGCGCGCGGTACTGGTAACACGAAACCGAGGGTCAGAGCTCAAGAGGAAAA